>JACEIK010000175.1:303832-461212 GCA_018107945.1 Datura stramonium | reverse complement strand
ATATGAGCATTATACTTATTTTGGGAGTAGTATTTAACATCGACTAGGATGGGGTTCCAGCACACTCAAGTCTCAAAACTACGTGCCATCATAGCCGTGATGGGGTCCTCCACGAGAGTGTCTCCTATTCCCAAGTGGGACACCCATGAGTGATATTACGTCTTTTCATGGTCCTACCTTTAGCAAGGTATGGACATCCTCCCAGCTAGGGTTTTATTGGTTGGGCTCCATTTATGCTTAAGTGTGGTATGTTGGTTATAAGAATCTTCCATTGTTTCTTAGTTTATATACACACACATACACACACACACACACACACATATATATGTATATATATATATGATTATGACTTATGGTTTTACGACTTATGATGATTGGGTTCAGAATATGCTTTACAAGGTCTTTACTTATGAATTCAGTCATGATCCGTCTTACATTACAGTTTTGCAAACCTTGAGCCTTCATATTCATTTATGATTTGAATCTCATGTTTTTGACGATTGTATACTCATGATCTCTCCTGTACTATTTTACTAGCATGTATTACTTACTCTACATACTCAGTACATTCAAAGTACTAACTGCATACTTCTATGCTATATTATTTCATGATATAGGATCAGACTCTAGTTTCAGCCTTGTCGTTAGTCTCGCTCCCCCAACAGTCCAGTTTAGCTCCCGATTGGGTGAGTCCTCATCTTTCGAGGATGTTTAGCAGTTATTGATTTTATGTTCTTGTTTAAGTGTCAGAATTAGCAAGCTAGATGAGGGTGTTGCTCCATCAGCTCATCTTATGATTAGAGGCTTTTAAGACAATATGTCAGATGATTCAGAGTTGTAGACTTGTTGTCTCCGGTTATGCTATATGATATATTCTAGACTTCCGCTTATCTTATGTTATGATTCATTTCCACTTTAAATATTCTCTTTGATTCTATGTATGTGCCATGGGTTAGCTTGAAGCCCTTCGTGGTTCTAGGCCGTCTTAATTTGGAACCATTCTCAGATCGTGACAAAACCTTAGAAAGCCTATGTGAGAATTTTAAAGGGAAATAGATGAACAAGTAGAAAAGATGAATTTTATGACACATCAACTAGTTCAGTTATTGAAGCCTCAATTCAAACTTACACTCAGTCTGAAGTTAACCTTCCCATGTACCTCCGATAAGGGGTAAGACCAAGCTACAACATCCTAGAAGATTAAATGTATGAAATATTTTAGTTTCAACAAAGAATATACTTTTTTTAATTTGTAAAAATATAAAATAAAAATAGTACATGAAAGTGGTGGAGGAGCAGAGGTGCTGGAGAGTTAGATAGACATTTGTTAAAATGTTCTAAAAAGGCATATTTGAGAGTTCGAATTGAAGTTGGCCTTGACCTGGATCCCACTGGTATTGGAGGGGGGGGGGTGTACTTGCACTCTTGCTATTCTGTATGAGGTTCTAATGTCGCTCAGCGATAATTAAACCCTTCTAACTCTGCTTCTACACAACGTTCCTATACAATGATAGAGATCCTGAAAATATCGCAAAATGATTGTTGTGTGGGTTACCTTTTAGTTTTTCATCAAACTCCGATTTTGTGACTTATATATAAAAAATGTATAATCCTTCTTTTTAAGATTTTCCTAGAAGCACAGTAAAAAGTGATGTTTTAAATTTCAAAGTGAATATAGTCAATATATACGTTACATATTTTATTTTTTAGATTAAAGTGTACATCACTTCTAATATAAGTCGTAATGTTAATAATAATGATTATTTAACTGTTACAGCCCATTGAATTGATCATGACTAGAATTTGCAAAAACAAATTATTAATTATAAATATGTTGCCTCGAAAAAAAATTATTGTATGTATCTGCAACTGTTCCTGAAATTTCAGAAGTATATGATTTTCTTGACAAAGTATTGAGTGCCGCATTAGATAACACTTTTGCTAATACCCATTATTTTACTTTCTTAAAAGATAAAATTTGTCCAAGGGTTGATCAAAATTTTCATGTTAGGTGTGCATGCCATATCTTTAATTTGATTATAAGAGATGATGTTGAGTTATTTAATTGTGGTTGTAGTAAAATAAACTATGCTTATACTTGAACTTTTAAAGCTAATAGGAGTTGTAGAGTTTGTTAATTTAATGAACTTTGTATATCATGTGATCTTCCATTTAGAAAAGTTCCTAAGAAGTTTACTAGGTGGTATTCTTTATATGAAATGCTACAAGTTGCTTATGTTTATCAAAATCCTATATAAATTATTTTTAATGCGCACAATGTTTATCATCAGGGTTTGATTTTAATGATGTAATTAATGTATGCAAAAATTGTCATCTAGCAAGTTAAGTATTTCAGGAAAAGAGTAAATCAAGAGGGGAGATAGATTGCATCCAAGATTCATTAAATCTCCCTATTTTAGGGTGTTAATAGGCCAACTACGAGATTTACTCATCCAAATTCCTTTTGAAAGATTGTTCAAGACTCCTATGAAAACATAATAAGCCGCATGAGTATTATGGAAGCAAGTATGAAGTAAGCGTGATTATTTTGGAAGCAAGTACCAAGCCACTCGGATAGAAATCAAAGAAGTATCAAAATCACATATCAAAGATGAGTACCAAGATAATTGAAGAGCATATGTATCGATAACACATATTTGATAAATTGTCTCCTTATTCTTGTAAAGGGATCAATTTTTCTCTTTCAAGGACGAAATATTTTGAGTTGCCTATTCTGTCAAACAATCTCAAGAATAAATATTCGAAAGGCCATTAGAGGAACAAGGCCTTCAACAACTGGAGTGCAGAAGATGATTTAGAGAATTAAAATGAAGACGTATGTTTCATGGAACTTAGAGAAACTAGCGAGGTAAGATCTCAAAACTATAATAACTGCTTTGAACATAAAAAATTACTAGATCATGCTATATCTNTTGGACTGAGCTTACCTTTCTTGCCAAATCTCATCACCCCTTTCATCGGCTTAGAGAAACTAGCGAGGTAAGATCTCAAAACTATAATAACTGCTTTGAACATAAAAAATTACTAGATCATGCTATATCTTATTTAAACTGTGTTTATTACTGTCTACAAAACTTGCAAAGAGAAAAGAAAGACTGGAAAACTAAATTGGAGGTTTGTGAAATTGAGAAAGATTTTTTTCAAGAAGATATTCAATAATTGCAGATGCAACTAAATAATATTTGCAAATCTCCTAGTCACAGTTCTATCAGATCTAGTCAGTCTTTTAAAAAAACAACTGGTAAAGATTCTGTCAGTAGCAAATCTAATTCAGGTATAGCAAATTATTTATTTGTCACTAGAGAACATTCAACTTATATGTTCGAGTCAACTACTATTAATTCTACTAGTGATACTCCCAAAACAGATAAATTCACTAAAGAACTTCTTTATCAATCATATTATTTTTATGCTAGTCAACTATTATTAATTTTACTAGTGATACTCCTAAAACAGATAAATTCACTAAAGAACTTCTTTCTCAAGCATGTTATTTTTTGCTTAAAATGATCATAAGTACTTTAATTACAGATTTTATTTTTGCTGATACTTCTAGATGCGTATGAAACCTAAAAAAGAGAGAAAAATCCAAGACTAACCCTAAAGGACCCAAGACTATTTGGGTACCTAAGTGGAAGTAGCCTACCTATTCTGTAGGAACACCACAGAAACAAATCAAATGAAAAATATTATCTAGACAATGTATGTTCAAATCATATGACACACAACAAGAATTTGTTTAAATCTGTTGTTGATTTTGATGGTGGAGCAATATATCTTGGTGACAACTCTAATGGAATTATTATAGGAATAGGCTATATAGCTTTCAATGTATCCTGTGATATCACCAATGTTTAACTTGTAAGAGGTCTTAACTATAATCGCTTGACCATTAGTTAACTATGTGATTCTAAACTTGAAGTAAGATTAGGAAAAACTGAATGTATTATAGAAGATAAGTCAGGAAAACCATTCTTACTGGAAGCAGAGTTGACAATGTATATGTTTTGGATTCAGTGCAATGTTATGATGGTCTTATCTGCTTGAGATCAATTATCGAAGATTCCTAGATATGACACAAGAAGTTGAGACATGCAAATCTGTGCCTTATTGGAAAACACTCTAAGAATGATCTTGTAACTGGGTTACCAAAGTTAGACTATACAAAGAACGCATCTGTGATGCATGTCAAAAGACAAGCACTGGAGGAAAAAGAATGGAGTGGTTGAACAAAATAATTGAACTATTCAAGATATGACAAGAACTATGACTATCGAATATACTCTTCCATACCACTTTTAGGCAGAAGCTGTGAGCACAACGTGTCATGTGCTCAATAGATGTTTGATTAGACTTATTCTAAAAGAGACACCATACGACCTATGGAATGGTAAAAGACCAAATATTATTTAATTTCATCCATTTGGATGTAAATGCTTTTTACATAACAACAGAACAGATAACATTAGTAAGTTTGATCTATGAAGTGATAAAGGTATCTTTCTTAGCTACTTAAACTCTAGTAGATCATATAGAATCTTTAATAAATGTACTTTAAATATTGTAGAATCTATTCATGTAATACTCGATGATTCTTGTCCCATGATCAAGAAAGATAAATGTACAGATAGTGAGAATAGATGATGATAATCTACTGACAATATCTATCACCCCTATTACATCGGGCAATAATACCTCAAATGAGGCAAAAGATGAAAATCAGAGCTTTAAGTAACCAAATCTTGCTCTCATATCACAACTAGAACCAAAGAATATGGATGAAGCTCTCAATGACAAATACTAGATCAAAGCTTTGCAAGAAGAACTAGATCAATTTGAATAGAATAAAGTCTGAAAACTAGTTCCCAAGACAACCAACGCCTCTATCATTGGAATAAAATGGGTATATACAAACAAGATGAATGAATTGGAGAAGTTGTCAGAAATAAATGTCAAATAGTCACTCAAGATTACTCTCAACAAGTAGGAGTTAACTATGATAAACATTTTGTACCTGTAGCTCAGTTAGAATCTACTCAAATTTCACTGGCATATGCTGCTTTCAAAAGTTTTAAACTTTTTCATATGGATGTCAAAAGTACCTTTTAAAATGCTTTTATTGAAGAAGAAGTTTTGTTAAACAACCTCCAGGGTTTGAAAATTCAAGATTTCCATATCACGTTTTAAAAGTATCCAAAACTTTAAATGTTCTTAAACAAGATCCTAGAGCCCGGTAATGATCAATGAAGCATTTTTTGATAGATCATGATTTTGATAGAGGAAAAATCGATACTAATCTATTTATTAAGAAATTAAACCATAATATCTTGTTAGGCAATCACAATGGCTATTAACCTGAAGGTAGAATTACAAAACTAATATTCTATCTCTATAGGCCTCAAGATATACCAAAGGCTCATAGGTGAGCTTTATCATATATAGGCGTCACAAACATATGATCTTATGCCAAACTAATCATTATGCCGACAATATAAAAAAGAAAAGCTAAAAAACTATCCAAAAATCCCTTAAGGAATCATTATGGAGACAAGTTATCACTAGCCAAGTTATGTGACAATAATTTACATACTAATTCTTGTGCCGCTTCTAACAAAAGTTTATAGCTAGACGTGACAAATCCCAAAAAGGGAAGCTTACACCAATTTATATATGCAACTTCCAGTAGCTAACCAACAATAAATAACATGGCCACAAGCACTACTATGGTAGACTATAAGTCATATCAACTATACAACGAAGGAAACTTGCCGAAAAAAGATTTAGCCTTAACATACCTTGTAGTTGAGTTGTTAGTACCAATACAACAACCCAAGCTATACCTTGATAGCTACTGCTATTCCAATCAACACAACCTTTTGCAACTTAAAAATAGTTCCTAAACTTCAGTAATTCATAAACAACAAGCCGATGATAAGCCAATTTATGACATTGGCACAAACATGAATTCTAACGATGGTAGAAGGGATAGGAACCTTACCTCAATCTCTAGAATAGATTTATCACCAAGAACTTAGTTTTACAGAATTTCTCTTATGAAAAATAATCTCAAAAACCATGAAAATTAATGGAACAATCCGATAGAGGCAAGCTCCACAACCCTCGCAACTTGAGTCCAACTTGGATTGTGTTTTTATGGAGATTTAGCCATTGATTTTCCTCTTCAAAATCTTAAAAATCCCTAAAGAATAGGGAGGGGAAGAGCTATCCAGTTTTCTGGAAATAATAATGTGAAAATAATAAATTTTGGGCCAAAAATTGGATTAAATACACTATCCAAAAACCAACCCAACCCAGCTAGCCCGTGACCCGCTTCTGCCCGAATTGTCTGTGATAAAATGCATATAACTCTTTTCTACGATGTGAGTTTGATGAGAGGTTTAATATTTTAGAAACTAAACTTAATTTTTGATTTTATAGGTAGTGGGTCCTCTAACTCCTTATATATATTAAGAGAAAAGCCCCGAGACATCTGACCTAAATTTTAGATTATTTCTAAAAATAATTAGCGATAACTTTTTTCATTTTTGTTTTACAATTTGCTCGACTTCAAATCTTAACGTACAATCATTGAGTCATTTGAATAACTTATAACACATCCTTTTTATGGTTTTAAGCACTCTTGGCCAATCTCAAAAATATAAGTTTATTGCTTAAATTATACAAGGTGTTACATCCATCTCTCCTTTAGGAACATTCGTCCTCGAATGTAACTTAGTCTCACGAAGTCAAGTCTGTAGGAGTAGCCGACAAATTTTGGCAGAGTCTCCTCTATGATATGGACTATCAAAAAACCTCAATTGTAGTAATTTGAACTGATATGCTATCAACCTGGGGTCTGAAACAAGTTAGGATATTTGGATCTTATATCATCCTTAGCTTTCTAAGTCACCTCTTCCAAATTCCTGTTTCTCTACAGGACTTTAACGGAAGCCATATCCTTGGTCCTCAATCTTTAGACTTGTCGATATAATATGGCAACTGGAGTTTCCTCATAGGACAACTCCTCTATGATCTGAAAATTCTCACTAGGACAACCATAGAAGGGTCTCCTAAATGCACTTTTTGTAGCATCAATACATGGAAAACTATATGAACAGATTCTAGCCCAGAAAGTAACTCTAGCTCATAAACCACTCGACTTATCTTTCGGAGGATCCAGTATGGGCCAGTAAATCTTAGCCTAAGCTTTCCCTTTTTTCCAAATCTTATGACACCCTTCATAGGTGAAACTTTTAGGAATACCCATTCATTAACACAAGACTCCAAATCTTTATGTCGTACATTAGAATAAGATTTATAACGACTCTGCATTGTATGATCACTCTCTAATGAGCTTAACCTTCTCCTCAGCTTGATGAATCAAGTCAGGTCCAATCAACCCTGGCTCACCTTCCTTGAACCATCTAGTGGGGGATCTGCATTTCTGCCCATATAAGGCCTCGTAAGGTGCAATTTTAATGCTAGAATGGCAACTGTGGTTATATGAAAACTCTATAATAGATAGGTGATCATCCAACTTCCTGTGAAATCTAGCACATATGCTCATAACATGTCCTTTTTCTGAATTATATACTTATCTAGGCCATCTATCTGGGAATGAAAAGTTGTACTAAGGTTAACTTGTGTCCACAAACCTTTCTGGAATGACTTCCATAAATTGGTTGTAAATTATGCCCCTCTGTAAAAAATAATAGACACCGCGATAACATATAGTCTATCTCTATGATGTATAAGTCATCATAATATCTAGCTGTAGACGTAGTTCTAATTGGTAAGAAATGGGCTAATTTCATAAGCCTGTTAACAATGACCCAAATAGAGTCAACTTATTCTTGGTACGAGGCAAACCTATAACAAAATCCATAATGATTGCTTCCTATTTCCGCATAGGAATGACTATGTCCTAGGTTAGATGATAATGCTCAAACTCACACTCCTGATAAAGCATAAAGCGGACATTGTCAATAAAGAATTCAACAAAGGTTGGGGTCGATCCCAAAGGGAATATGGATAAGATATAGAATAACACAACTATTTAAGCTTTTACGGATGTTATCTCCAAAAAGGGGGGGGGTTATAAAAGAAATTATAAAAAAAATTAAGAATTAGTTGTTGTTTATCAAGATTTGCAATTAACTAGGGTAAATATTCTCCATGGGTTCATAACTACTTTGGGTTTACACTCGTGATCTATCCAATGCTTACTTGTTGAACTGATAACTAGGGTTCATCCAAATGAATGGTTTGTACCTATTGGATGAGTATACTCAATTGTCGGGTTAGGTCTATGAGAATTTCAATTAAACCTTTATCAATTTATTCCAAATTAACTATTCTGCGACCGCAGCTCAAGTCATACAATGACCCATAAAGATCAAGACTTTGTTGTAATTCTCTTTTCGTAATCTCTACTTCTCTAGGTTCAAGCAAGTAAAGAATTCAGGAAAGTTTTAACGTTGCACTTTGTTAAGAAACATTAAAGATCAAGAGAATACAATACAAGTGTTTAGCATTGGTTTAGAATCACTTTGTGTAACCCTAGTTCGTTAATTCACCATGGTTCCCACAACCCTAGTTGTGGAGGTTTTAGCTTCTCATGATTGTAAGATTATTATTAGCATTCATAGACAAACACATAATTGAATACTTACAAAGCTGATTGAAAAGAAACCTACTTGATTATTGCAAGAATTGATGTTGAATAATTCAAGAACAAGGAAGAGATTAAAGCAATAAAATCTCCAAGACTTGAATTAAAGCTAACAACAACTTGTCTCTCAATGTAAAATTAATGTTTGACTCTCTAATCTGCTTTTTTTAACTGAAAATAACCTAAAAAATATTTATACAAATAATTGTAACCTTCTCCTAAGTAAACAGGGAAACTACCAAAAACTGTCACCGCCTTCACATACGACCCGTAACAAGATTGCATGGGTCGTACCTTGACTGGATTCTGCTGAATATGGCTAAGTGTTGACTTTTGGTATGACTCGTACCAAGAACCTATGAGTTGTACAATCTTTCCATGGATTGAACTTGCACTTTCTGACATTCTCTGTTAACTTTCACCGATGACTTAGTACGACTCGTACCTCAGTTCCACGATCCGTGACTCCTTCTCGTACTTTGAATTCTTCCAATATTCTTTTTATTTTATGGTATTTTTCTTTATTCCTTGGTACAAGTCTTAGGTAGGTCTCACGACTCGTGATTGCTACCCGTGCTAGGATACTTGTCCTGTACAAAACCTTATGGAATTTACTACGACTGCTATGGTACTGCTCATACCATGAACCATAAGTTGCCTTTGCCTCATATTTTGGTCCTAGACCTTTCCATGACTCTCAGTATGGCTCGTACTAAGATCCGTACTTAGCCACTTTTCTACATTTTTCTCCATATTTTGCATAATTTAGCTCCAACATCTATTTTCCCTGAAAACAAAGTAAAAGTGCCTCATATCCATATAAATACACCTAAGTCCATGCTTATTTTCCAGTTTTAAGCATCGAAAGTGCTGTAAACTCACAACACATTATTAGACCACCAGGATTTTGATGTTAAGTTTTTACCTGCTGGCGATTGGGATATCGTGCCACAATCTCAATAATATCTTTCCTTATCCCATGCCACCAATAGATTTCTTTTAAATTATGGTACATTTTCTATCAAACCCAGATGAAGAGAATAGCAGGAATAATGTATCTCTGCCATGATTTGTTGGTGAAGCCCTTCAAATAACATAGAGTCCACCTCTGAATCTCAAGACCCTATCTCTTTCTATCTCAAAGGTCAATGACTCTTCCTGTTGAGCCTTGCCTATGAGCTTACTAGGTTGGGATCTTTATATTTGTTTCTCTTTCACCTCAACATTAGAGATGATACTATGGTATTCTAAATTATGACCATGTTATCATCTAAGTCTATCAATCAGACTCCCAAACTAGCCAATTAGTGCTTCTCTTGAGCCAACTCTCTCTTTTCTATGGCCTCAAATAGTACAAGAAACCCATAGATCGTCAACTAAGGGCATTAGCTATAATATTAGCCTTCCCTGGGTGATACAAGATGTCTACATCTTAATCTTTTAGCAATTCCAACCAACAATGCTATCGCAGGTTCAATTCCTTATGCTTAAAGATATATTGGAAACCCTTGCATTTGTAAAAATGTCAACGTGAACACCATGTAATTAATGTCTCCAGATTTTTAATGCATCCAAAACTGCAACCAACTCTGTATCATGGGTCGAAATTCTTCTCGTTCTTCCTCAACTATCTCAAAGCATAGGCAATCACCTTACCGTGTTGCATTAGAACACACCTTAAACCAACGCCAGAAGCGTCACAATATATATCATAACCTTTTGAGCCTCCTGATAAGGATAATATTGGTGCAGATGTCAGTCAGTCTTTCAATTCCTAAAAAATCTGCTCTCAAGACTCGGTCAACTAGGACTTAGTTTCCTTCTGAGTTAACCTCCTTAATGATGCAGATAATGTGGAGAATCCCTCCATAAATTTTGATAATACCCAGTTAACCCAGAAAGTTGCGAACTTCTGTTGGAGTTGTAGGTCTGGGCCAAATCTTCATGGCCTTTGTTTTCTGTGAGTCTACCTGGATGCCTATGTCTAACACAATATGGACAAAGAAAGCCACATAATTTAACCAAAACTAATGCTTACAAAACTTCACATATAGTTCATGATCTTTGAGTACCTAGAGTACTGCTCGCAAATGATCTTTGTGCTCAACACATGAAAGTAAATAGACAAGGATATCATTAATGAATACTTATCATAAAAAGATCTAAGAAGGACCTGAATATTTTGTTCATCAGGTTCACAAATACTGCTGGGGAGTTTGTCAATCCAAAAGACCTAAATTAAGAACTCCATGGACATGTAGAAGAGAAATGCTATCCCCACACAGACCAAGACAAAACTTTTATTTATTCAAATAACAGTTAAAAGTTTTCACCGTATGTGGGATTTTCAGAGTATTTTATTGCTGTTAAGCATAGTCATGAATTTTTTAATCTACCTATATACTCAGCAAATAAATAGCAGTTCTTTTTATTAATAAGAAACTTGAAATGGCCATATCTAGTTCTGAAAATTATTTTCAGGATATCTTTATCCTAAACTTGTACCTAAGGGTACCTTGACCTCGTTCAATCTTTCTTTCTTATAAAGAATGTTGGCACATCCCATGGAGAAGAGCTAGGCTTATTAAAGCCTTTGTCAAGGAATTCTTTCAACAACTCTTTTCATCTTCTTTAGCTCAGTAGGAGCTATTTTGTAAAAAGGAAACAATATGGGTTAAGTACCACCATAGTGAACTGAAGAGTCGTCGGTGATTCTACATGTGCATTCCAAACTCTGACAATGTGATAAAATACGTCCTTTAGCAATCAATTCAATTTCTCGTAGATGGGATATAAGCTTACCTTTTTTAGCATAGATTTTTTGTCTTTCCATTTCTGAACTACCTCTTCAAGAAGGTGGAATCTAAAAGTATTCATTCAAAATCTAATATTAGCATAATACGGTGCTAGCCAAACTATACTCCCAGTAAAATCAAGGTTGATCATTTCTAACTCTACGAGGTCTATAGAGATCTAACGACCAACAATCTCTACCATACCACCTGGATAAATTCCCCTATTTAATATCTAATGATGACTACGAGTCTTATCAACTAGATAATGCATAGGTGTGGTTCTAACGTCTACAACAACTAGATGCTACCATGCCGCCCTTACCTCTGTCCACTAAAGTCTGAGGTCCAGACCCCATAGAAAATACTGACAAGGGTGCACTACTACTGGCCCAGTTACCCGACCCATACTATTTTGACCCCCTACTCAGGCAAGTTCTCATCATGTGATCATTTTGTTCCTTTATATAAAAAGTTAGGGGATCATTACATATATTTCTCAAAGTGTTCCCCACCGCAAAAAACATGACACGATGAAACTGATCTAATCTGATCCGAGGTCCTCTACTACTGGAGTCTAATGCTTATGGACTCTCACCTGGACTTGACTATCCTTGGAAATCTTAACTGTTACCTTGGAATTATTATCCTGAAGGCATAGGTGGCCTATTTAAATATTAGGATTCTTAATCACTTTTGTAACATCCCTTGAGAATCAACGGGTCTAGCCCTCTTTTGCTATTTTCTCTTAATGACATACTGTCAACATTTACACCCTCTCATATATTGTAAAAATACTAAGATCCAAGAAATGACCATTTCATTCTATAGTGGGGCTAAAGTACAAGCCTCGAAAAACTATGGAGGACTTAAAGTAAAAATCTCACAAATTCACAAACTTCCATACCTTTTAGAAGATATAACATTATTTAGTGTCCTTGTCTGCTGCTGAGCAGTTACCAAGTGTGCCAACATATGTATTTTACTCTTGGAATCTAGATTAGATGAAAAGGGAGTAGCTGGAGTTAGTAGCACTAGCGGTCTGTAGTCACTAGAGGATCCTGATGTAGTGGAGAATACTGAGGGGATCGTGAAAATATCTCCCCTTTGGCCTCAGGATTGACCGTCTCCACTCATGAAACCCTGCTTACCTTCTCCTGTTTCTATATCTAGCCTTGGCTGGTGGCGGTCTTTCTCATAACAATCATTTCTGTATGCAAACAACAATAAATTGCCTGAGAACTAAACAATGCAAGACTCCACTTTACACATGATTTAAGCAGAAGAAGGGTAACCATACTATCATGCCCTGTTGCTCCCTGCTATAAAATGTGGTGTACAAACATTTATAAAGAAGACTCTACTAGACACTACTTGTATACTTCATAGGATATGACGTTGCTCTAATATCAAGTTTGTCACGCTCCTCCTTAACGTAGCTGGCACCTGATGCCACGTTAGACCCTGAGCTGACATAACTGGATATGTACACCTCTGGTGCATACCAACATTATATAATCAAGAAAACAAGCAAATATATCTTGTCTTAAAGAATCCCTTGGCAGGCAAGGCCGCAATACAAACACATGCACAGATATTTAGCTGACCTAATAGTTCACAATAACAACAACATCCTATGTAGGTCGACAAGACCACCATGCTGTCTAAGATTAAATAAAGCCGCAAGAAACATGTGTATATAGAGACCATTAAGGTCGTCAAACTGTTGATAAAAAATAACAAGGCCAACATGGCCAAAAGCATACTTCTATGCAATCCTATAGTCTGCATGCCTCTAAGAGTAGATACTTGGCTGGGACAGGGCCTCAACCTACACAAAAACTGAACAACAAAAGCAAGTAAACCTCTGAACTATGGAAACTTCAAAAGGAGGGAGCTATCCAATCTGCTCTACTAAGAAGGTCCTTGTACCTATTTGCCAGGACCTGTAGGCAAGAGTGCAGCACCTCTAGGCTTGGGGCATCAGTATAATAATGCATCGAGTATGTAAGGTAATAATAAGCTAGAACTGGAGTTGATAATGAGTATTGAAATTAATCAGCTATAAGAGTCATAAGATAACTTGAATAATCTCATATGTATATACTGTATACTAACAAACAATAATCAAACAAGAACCTAACCTAGCCCCCCATAAGCTTGGTAGGTACAAACAATCAGGCAATAACCTACCCAAGCCTCCATAAGCCCCGACAGGTACATTCAATCTATATACCTCTCTTGGTAACACTATAGCCCCGTAGGCACTTTGTAACTTAACTATAACTAGCCTTTCTTAGGAAATCAATGTATGTCCGCACATAGCCTTCTTAGGCGATTTGTACTTCTATATATAACTTTCTTAGGCAATATGTACTTTTGTATGTATCCTCATTAGGCAATTGTAAGTGAGCACAGGAGGCTCCTGTATCTGTATCTTGAGTCTTCTGGTCTCCTGTAACTGAGCACAAATACACAAGGCTTTACTGAAGGTCAGTAATGCCAACTTAGGCATAAAGAAAGTCTGTAAGGGCACTAGTCTTCAAGTGGCTTTACAGGCCTCAATATAGTCATTCTAGACTTCATACTGCTCAGTGAGTATAACATAGCCCCATAGGAATAACACAACTATTACTTTCCCCTACGGCAACCTGTATAACATCTGACAAGCATATTTCATGTTTCCACAGTTAACCAAACAATGATGAAGACAATTATAGAAACAACTAGCCTAGAAACAAAAAATGTGTGGTGCTAAGAAACCTAAATGACAATCTGAATGTCATTACAAGCTATAATATTGCTACCAATAAGGTATAGCACTCTGCAGCTAAACTGCATTGCCCACTGGGAATCCACAATATCTATTACCCTGAAGGTAATCTATCACGACCCTAGTCATAGATCCTGGAGGCGATATGGGACCTAGCACCACAAGTGGCTCCAGACTAACCCATGGTACAAGCATAACATAAACATAAACTAACAAACTAAGCGGAAGAAAATCATTAGATATATCATAAATGACATAAGTATGAAATATCATAAAATGTAAAACTAAGACAACACAAGCCAACTCACTAAACATCTAAACATAACAGTCTGAAAGCCTCTAAACATCAAATGAGCTAAAGGGATGGGTTCCCATCTGGCTCTACATGGCCCGAAAATTGAAATGACTAGGAAAGCATAAAACAAAACTCTTATCCTCAGATGATGATGATTCACCACTCAAAGCAGATTAGGGACCAAAATGTAGCTATCAATGGAGCTGAGACTAAACACCTGAACCTATATCATGAGACAATATAACACAAAATATGTGGCCAGTACTTTGAATGTGCTGAATATGGAGAATAAGTAAAACATGAGAGTAAGGGCATTATGCTATAAAACATGATTGTTAAATAGTCATAAAACATGATATTTTTTATCATAAACCAAAGTACACAAACCCAAGGTTTTTAAACATAAATGTAAGGCTTAGCATTTCTGAAATCATAAATAAGTTCATAAACTAATCACTAGGCTATGTACAAATACTATAAGTCAATCCATCATAAAACATGTAATTGGGAGATGTCATAACCGACATACTCTAATTGAACATCATGAAGCCCAACCTATAACCTTGGTTGGGAGGGTGTTCATACCTTGCCAAGGTAAAGAACCATGAAGGCGTAAATTTACTCATGAGCCTATTCGGGAAAGGAAGACACTCTCAACTGGCGAGGATCCCTTCATACCTATGGTGGTACGTAGTTATGGGACTTGGGCTATCTGAACCCGTGTCCGCTTGGTGTAAAATACTACTCCAAGAACATACATAGGTGCTCATAATCATACATGAAACATGATAGTTTGTATAGACTAGTTTTAAAAAAATCATGTACGACACTAATTTCCTTGAAGTACTAAACTAGCCATGTAAATCTATGTTGATTTTACAACCGTGATACCTAAAATTGAAATTCATGATAATTAAACTTAATTGAGTAAAACATGCTAAATTGAATATAGAGAAACATAAGATTTTTCAAGAATCCAACCCAATATTAATTATTAAATACATGTAGAATCACGAGGGAAATAATTCATAAAGAAATCTAGAGTTTTTGAATAAAAAGGGTTTTAGCCCTAGAAATCATGAAATTCAAAAATCACATATTAAAACTTGAGGTTTGGGTATAGGGGTGAAAGAAAACCCCTATTGATGATCCCACATACTTGCGCTTGATGACTCCTTGACCTAAGCTTGAGACCCAAGAGATTGGAGAAGATGAACCCTAACTTCCTTGAGAGCCTTGAGAGTTTATGCTTTGAATCTATGGTGTTTGGTGAAGGGAATGAGAGTTTAGGCTAAGAAAAACCCTTTAGTATCCCGCTTATGGAACCCAAAATGACTTGGTTTAGGAGTTAAAATTTAAAAAGTTGCGAAAATACCCCTAGAAATTTGAATTGAAAAATCTGTCGGCAGTCATAATAGGTCATGCCACGAGTCGTTGGTTCCGACCACGACTCATGGTGACCACTTGATGTCACTGAACAATATTTCCCACATTATTTTCTTCACCTAACGGATGGACATGACGAATCGTTAGAGGATACCACTAGTCTTCCTATGACTCGTGGTTTGTAACACCCCAAAAGTTCCCAAGATTTAAAACCCGGAGTTGAAATGAGTTCAACAGTAAAATCTGCAAAATGGAAACAAAACGACTCATCTAATGAGTTGTTGGTCCCTCTAACGGATCATGGAAGAAGTCATGGTGAGATTTCAGGCTGGGCTATTTGGAAGGAACGAGTCATGTAACGACTCGTTGTGTGTCTCTGACGGGTCTTTGTAAGTGGTTGTGGGTTGGAGTGCAGGGTTTCCAAGTGCTGGCAATAGATGGTTGTAACGGGCCGTTGAAGCTAGCAACGACCCGTGGTATCAATCGTTGGAAGGGACATGAGGGTTGGTCCAGTGTGGGTGACGGAAGGAACGATGAGTCATTCGTTCTAGCAACAAATCGTCATGTCAGTTGTTATTTGTGCCACCAGTAAAGTAACCAATGCATCTAACAGATGGTTTTGATGAGTCGTTAGAGGAACTAACGACCCGTCCTGTCAGTCGTTGTTTGGAGAAGCTGAAGCCGTGAGGGAATTCCAGTGCACCTAATGGACGATTTACAACGAGTCGTTAGAGGAAACAAAGACTCGTCTTGAGGGTCGTGGTTCCAGTTCGGATAATTTTTTATGTTTTTCTCAGGGGTAATTTGGTAAAATCCTATGCTCCTATTTCTTAAGTGACGTCGTTTTAAGTATTTTTGGATACGTTTTCAAGGGTTTTCTAAGCCTAACCTCTCATTCTCTCAAAAATACTCTCTCAAACCCTTTTCCTTTTTCTCTCTCAAGTTCAAGGGCCCTTTAAGTTTTCAAGGTCAAGCTTAAGTGGGTGATTCTTTGAAGCAGGTATGTGGGTTCTTCAACAGGGATATTCTTCCATTCATGTGCCCCAAGATGTTTTATTAAAAACCCAATTTCAACTAATCTAGAAAAGTATGATCTAGGATTTGTATGATGAGTAATTTCTTCTACATTTTCTTGAATGCTGAATCTACTGTGATTATGAATTAATTCGGGATATAGATTAATGGTTGTCTTGAATTGTAGGTTAGATGATGGAAATGCATGAGTATAGAATGTTCTTCATAAATTGGTTTGGAATTTGAATGGGACTTTACGATTGTTCACTTGATTATCGTAGTAACTCGTGTCCATGTTTAAAATATGTGAATATCGTATGATTATCCATAATAACCTGATTATTCCATTGATAACTATGTTGAGATGAGTTGGGAGTTTATGGGCTTGAATAATTGAAAGTAAATTATGTATTATCACTATGTTTTCGTTGGAATTGATTGGGTATGAGGTGAATCTATGAAAATGGAATTGCATCTTTCTAATGAATTGGAGTAAATTATGAAATGAGTCTTATGAAATGAAAACGCATGCTTCTCCCATGTTTTTTTTTGTAAATGATGAGTTATGAGTTAAATGTATGGGTTGTCCATAAATCTAAATAAATGAAGAATTGTATCTATGATAAAGTATTAATTGAACCTATGGATCATGCATGACCCTATGCTACATTTTGAATGAGATGAATTCGGAATTTGAATGTCGTGAAGTATATTGCATAATATGAATCTATGACATGCTTGTTGATGGAAGATTCTCGAGGAAATATTGATTTAACTCTGTGACAATGTGAATTATGATGATAAAGCATGAGAATGATATTCCAAACTTTTGGGCTTGTGTCTAATTGAAGGTAGCCTTAATCCTATCGAAACGAATGTTGTATGATGAAATCAGTGAATGTTTCTCATCTCTGGTTAGCTGTTGAAATTTAGATTAGCCTTAGCCAGTTGGGATTCTCTTTAGCTTAGAATGCTTCCCTTAGTCAGTCGGGATTCTCTTTAGCTGAGAATGTTTCCCTTAGTCAGTTGGGATTCTCTTTAGCTGAGAATGCTTCCCTTAGTCAGTTGGGATTCTTTTTAGCTGAGAACGCTTCCCTTAGTCTATCGGGATTCTCTTTAGCTGAGAATGTTTCCCTTGGTCAGCCACTGACTCTCTATATCAGAGCATACTCTCCCTTCGATAGTCAGGGATCCTCTCTAGCTGAGAACGTTTCCGTTTGACATTCAGGGACTCTCCCTTAGACAGTCAGGGACTCACCTTTCGATAGTCAGGGACTTTTCCTTAGACAGTCAGAGACTCTCTTTGATATCAGTCACCACTTCAGACCTCTGTATTAGTTCTTTTTATAATATTTTGAGCATCAATTGACCATATGTTAATGAATTCCCTTATAAAGTGGTTGTGCTAATATGTATATGTAAATTTCATATAAGTTGTTGTATCTCCTTTCAGTTATATTACTATTAATGTGTGTTCGATTTATTTCCTTTTTGTATATTTGTATGTTTTAGTTTATTTACGCTTCCTGCATACTCATTACATTTCAAGTATTGACCTCACGCCTTTATGTGCTATATCATTTCATGATATAGATTCAAGTCTCCAGATTCAGCCTCGTGGTTAGATACGCTTCGTCCTCTCCCAACTACTAGTGGTGAGTCCTCATCTCCCGAGGACGTGATTTATGTTTCATTTTCCTTATGTTTCGGTTTTTAGATTTTAGGAGTTAGCCAACGGCTTGTCCCAGCAACTCATCAGTTTAGTAGAAGGCTTTCAAACTTGTCTAAACAGATTCAACGTTATATCTAAGTGTTGTTAAACATTGTTCTCATGGTTTCTATTAAATTCTTGCTATTAGCTTCCGCTTATTCGTGTTGTTGGTCATTTCTATTGTTAAGTGTTATGCTATGATCATGTCATGGGTCGACTTGGAGCCTTTCGGGGTTCCTTGTCCCATGTTACGGCTAGGGTGTGAACTTGGGTCATGAAAAACTTGGTATCAGAGCAAAGGTTTAGAGTGTCCTAGGGTGTCTGAAAGCCGCGTTACGTAGAGTCTTCTTTATGGGTGTGAAGCACACCACACTTATGACGAAGAGGCTACGAGACGTTTTAGGAATGTTCTCTTTTCTTCATGATTCTTATTGTGCGTAGAGTATGAAGCTCTAAACATTTCCTCCCCTGACTCATGCTTTATGAACTCGCAGATAATGCCTCCCAGACGAACGAATGGAAGAAGACGTGGTAACAGTCGCTAGCAGGTACCACCAGCCCAGCAGAACCCAATGGATGACCATGTTACTCATGCCGAGTTTCGAGCAGCCTTTCACATGTTGGCGCAGGCCCTAACCGTCCAGATTGACCAACAGGTGATGGCTCGTGTTCCCCAGAATGGAAATGTAGCGGCGGCAAGGATAAGAGATTTTCTCCAGATGAACCTGATCTTGGGCGTAATTACGTGCCCAAGTGCTATTTTATAACTTAGTTTAGTTGTGTTTGTTAAATTGAGTATATTCTCATGTGATTTTGTATAAATTCATGCATAAACTAACTAATGTGATTAGCTCTTTATTTTATAGGTGAAAAATGCAAAGGATGAGAGTACTATGATGATGCATGAAGATAAAGGAAGTTCGGGATTAAGTGCAAGGAAGATGGAATGAAGAAAACATGGAAGTGCCTTGATCACACCCTACAACGTGCCACGACAAGAGATTGCCGTGATGGGCACTGTGTCACGCAGGCAGGAGTGCGCCTGCGCTTTGGCGTTGTTCCACGCCAAGCCGTGCTACACGCCAGTGTCCTTGTCACGCCGTGCGTTGCACGCGAGATGGGCCGTGCCACTCTGGGCGACGCACACCAGCGCATGCCATGACCTGCCGAGATGCCATTCCAGTGACATGCCGCGACAGCTCCATGTCACGCCACATCCTTGGCGCGATGGGCAGCATGGCACAGAGCTTTTTCACCATAGGAAAATTTTCGCAAATTTCCCACTTATTGTAAATAGGATCCTTAGCTTCTAAAATCACTTATCACATAATATTTATGGGAAACCGTAAGGGAGCGAAAGGAGAAGTGAAGAACTCTACCTAGGGTTCACTAATTTTCATTCTCTTTTAACTATTCTTGTAAGTACTTTACTCTAATTATGTTTTTGAGTATTTGTATGTACATGAGTGGCTAAAACCCTTCCTATAGGGTTGAGGCCACATGATATGAATGTAAATGCACGAATTCTTTGGTTTGAGTTCTTAGTTGTTGTTTTGTCTTACATTCTTTATTATTATTGTTTTTATGTTTGATCACCATGAAAACAAACTCATTATGTTTAGGTAAAAGCTCGAAAGAGTAACCCTAGGCTAGAACATAAGAATGTAGGGAGAAAGTTCTTATCTTTATGATAGGATTTGCGATTAGGATAGAAATTATACCTAATTTGCCTTGCTTAGTTAATAAAATGGGATGATCTAGACACCGACTTAGAAATTTCACATCACCGCTCGTAGAAGTAGTTGTGAAGCTATGTCAGGTTAAATGATTAGAGGTACAAAAGTCCATTATCAAGGGCACAAACTCCGTAAACCACATCCACATAGTTAAATTGCTCACGAATTAGTATGTCACATCCCCGCTCTACGATGTAGGTGTGAGACTAGTTTGTCGCGTTTAGAGGCTTGAAAGACCATGAACATCGTATTTTAACTATTTGACACAACAACTGAAGTTTTCATAGTCGAACCATTGTGAATTGTAGCATTGCATGATTATTAGGCCTTAACTCTAGTTGCTTCTTGTATTATTTCTCAATTATTTTGTGATCACCCCTAGACTTCATTAGAATTTTATGAAATTTCTATAATCAAAACTTGTGAAGATTAAATTAACACTTGAACTTGAATATCGATGAATTGGTCCAGTCCGTGCGGGTTTGACATCCGGCTCTTAAAAAGGGACAATGTATTACTTGTACGACCGCGTATGCTTGCGCGTGCACTGGGGCGCAATCAAATTTTTGGCGCCGTTGCCGGGGATTGGCGAAGTTTAGTGAATTCTTCTGTTTTGTGTGATTTTTAATTTCCGTAAGTGTTGAAAAACTTGGTCTTAGTTTGCTATATTGCAGGTAATAGGTTGTCCTTGCAGAACTGGCAAGGAGTAGAGAGCTGGTGGAACCTTTGTTGGAACCTGAACACCAACTGCATTTGCTCAGGAGGGAAGCTCTAGAGAGAAAGTTGAAGAGGTTACAAGAGCAGTTACAACAACATCCACCAGTGAAGCAAGCAGAGTTGTTACCTAATCAAATGGCAGCCCGACCCGTTCGCGAAGTGGCAATCCCACTAGCGACGAATGTGACCTCCAGTAATCGCAAACCAGAGCCCGGAGGGACTTTTGAATTGAAGCAGAACATGGTGCAGCTGTTTCATTCTAGTGGCCAGTTCACTAGAATGAATCATGAGGATCCACAACAACATTTCAGGACTTCCTTGAAATCAATGACACTTTCGTCTCCACCGGAGTATCAACTGATTATGTTCGACTTACACTCGTCCCATTTTCATTATTGGGAGAGGCAAAGAGGTGGTTGAAGGCTAAGCCACTGAATTCCATTACTTCTTGGGATGACTTAGCAAAGAAGTTCCTCATCAGATTCTTCCCTTCAGGCAAGACTACCAAGTTCAGAAGTGAGATATTAAGCTTTAAGCAGAGGCCTGAGGAGAACTTATATTTGGCTTGGGAGAGATTCAAGTCGTTGTTGAGAGACTGTCCCCATCACCATCAGTCCAACGAGGTGTTAGCTCAAACATTTGTAGAGAGTCTAGACCCACACACGAAGATCCTATTAAACTCTACATCGGGTGGGTAAGCACCGCAAAAGACATATGAGGAGCTGTACACTCTATTGAACAGAATTGCTTAGGGAAATCTGGAGCGACACAATGAATCATCAAGAGGGGTAGGAAAGAGAGCAGGGCTGATAGAGGTGGATGGTGTAAATGCCTTAGCATCACAACTAGCTTAATTTCAGCATCAGATGATGACTCAATTCAATAAACTGAGTATGAACCAGCCGTAGGGAAATGTGAATGCAATTCAGCAGGCTCTGAGTTGGTGTGAAATCTATGGCAATAATGGGCACAATGCAGAATCATGCGGGGCCAATCCTGAATCGGTGAATTTTGTAGGGAATGTTCAAATAAATAATCGACCTATGGGAACTCCTATAATAAGAACTGGCAGACCCACCCAAATTTATCTTGGGGTGGCAAGCAGAGTCATAGCTACCAGCAACCTCAACAACAGCAGTATCAGCAGTAGAACAGGCAGAATGGTGGCCAGTCGAGAAACAACAACATTGAGGAGATGTTGCAGAAAATTATGGCCATACAGACCCAATTAGCAGAGAATCAGGCGAGGATGGCATCAGATTTGAAAAATCAGCAGTTGGCTACCCGCAATCTAGAGAAGCAGATGAGTTAATTAGCTGCTGCTCAACACACCAGACCACAGGGAGGGTTACCTAGTGACACAAATACAAACCCCCGACAGGTCAATGCTGTCAGTCTGAGGTGTGGCGAGCAATTGGCTGATGCACCACCAAAGGAAAAGAGAAATGAGGTACAGCCAGAGCTGGTTAGACAGGGTCCATCTACTGACAAAGGAGATAATCAGAGTGCTGAGCAACACAATGCACAATCATCATTGCAGCCAACACATACACCACCACCACCATTCCCGTAAAGGCTCAAGAAGGGCAAGGAGGAAGAATTCTTTAAAAAGTTCTTTGATATTTTCAAAGAACTTCACATAAATTTGCCCTTACTTGATTTTTTGTAGGGAATGCCCAAGTACGCTAAGTACTTGAAATATGTGGTGGCCAATAAAGTTAGGTTGGTGGATATTCAAACAGTGGCACTAAATGACCAGTGCAGTTACAGGGTAATGAGTAAGATACCGAAAAAGCTCAAGGACCTAGGAAGTTTTACCCTCCCTATACAAATTGGTAAAGCTGAAATGATAAGAGCTCTCTGTGACATAGGGGCAATAGTAAATTTAATTCCCCTATCTTTTTTAACACCTTGGGGTTGGTCAACCGAGGCCAACACAGGTGATGCTACACCTGGCAAACAAGTCCCAAGTGGCACCGAAGGGAGTGAGGACCTTCTTATCAAAGTGGGTAAGACCATTATACCGGGTGATTTCATCATTCTTGATTTTAAAGTTGATGATAAGGTACCCATGATCTTGGGACGGCCATTCTTGGAAACTGGAGGAGCTATCATAAATGTGAGTAGGTACCTTTAAAATGAGGGTCGATTATGAAGAAGAGCTCTTCCGAGTTTACCAAAGATCAACCCACCCACACACTATAGAGACCTTTGTAAGGTCGAGTGTGTTGTTAGGAAAGCTAAAAGTGTGGGGTGGTAGATGTGAATCGATTCCGCTGCCACGGGAGATGATCACATTTCATCCCAAATATGATAGAGGGCTTAAGTTAGAGAAGAAGTTGGAAGAAGAGAGGGATAATGTGGAGGGATGTTCCCTCGAAAAAATAAAAAGAAGAAGATGGTTCTCGAAAGGGAACCTTTGGTTTGAGGAGGTCCTAAGAAGGATAGTCACGTCGTGCCCGCGAGGTAAAATCAAGCGCTGCTTGGGAGGCAACCAAAGGGTACCACAGGTACAATTTTATTTTTCTTTTGTTTGGTGTATTTATTTACCTTGTTATTGTTGTTTTGGTGATTTAAGAACAAATTGAGGAAAATCAGTACCCTTGGAAGAAGAAGCTAAGGAGCATGGAAAAAGATGAGCGTGGGGTCGATGACCCACTTGTGCACAAAAAAACAAAAGAAAACATGTTGTTAGCTAGGCCTAGAGGCCTCAGGGGAGTATTTCTCACTCTTTGTGTATTCTAATTTGATGCTTTGAGGGACATAACACATTTTAAGTGTGGGGTGAGAAGAATTTTCAAATTTTGTGCTCGTGAATCGGGTGAAATTAGTGCTGTATTGTGGTTGATGAAAAAGTTGGACTCGAGCATAATTCACCCACCCGTTGATTTTCTTTTCGATTCTTTTTCCGTGGAGGGCACTTTCAATAAAATAAAATTTTTCTTTGTTTATATATTTTAGTCATAGTTAGGGACTTTTCCCGACGATGGATGGATGACGACCATTTTGAGGAAGAGTAGCCAATAGGTTTTATTTTAGTATGAACTTGATTGATGGCTTGATGTTATTGTTATGTGCCATACATTATTATGGGATGCAAGTGTTGTTAATTTGAAGCATGCTAGCAGTTGTATAGCTTCTGTTTGAGACACCTAGGCTCTTGAATGTGACTCGATGTGCTTTAAAGCTGAATTTTTGCATTCTTGGGATTAGCTGAGTTAAGAAGTTTACTGGATTTGTCTTGAATTGAGCATGTCTTTGTGAGTGTGAGATATTGAATATTCCATGCTATTTTCTAGTGTCTAGAACTTTCTTGGTGTGTATACAAAGCGAAATGAGGGATGTCGATTGTAGGAGATGATTTAGGCATTTCTTTGAAGAGCCTAATTTTTATCCCTCTTGTTACCTACCTTGAATGTTTGATCTAGTTAGCCCCATTGTAGACACCAAGCCTATTTTTTGATAGTTGCAACGTAAGCTTAATCCTTTCTTTCAATAGCCTTGGTGATCCAAAACTCCTAAGCGCTTAAGTGAAAAATCCAAGAAAGAGTTAAGGAATGAGGAGTTGGAAGAAGAAAGAAAAGGTAGTTGTAGGAGTAAAGAAAAGACTAGAGGTACTTGTTTAAAAATGAATAAAGTTAGTAGGGAAGTAGAAAAGAAGAAGAAAAGTGCGAAAAAAAGAAATATTAAGAAAATTGCTCAAGTACTCCTTACTAATAGCTTAAGTGTGCCTAATGAAATGGGAAATAAAGAGGACAAGAAGCGGAGGTGAAAAGAATAAAGGTGAAATAGGATAGATACTCGTAATGACAGGGTGATTTATTAAAGGGCTTAGGAAAGATAATCACTATTACTGGCCATAATAGCACCTTCCATCCTTAGCTTTACATTACAACCCATTAAGTCTACTTGATCTTACTTTTGAACATTCTTAAATTAGTGGAGTAACACATAAAGGAAAGCTTATGATTCAATATGTGTGGCATGTGAATCCTTTGTGAGAGTGAGCTTATCTCTTACGCATAGACCATACATGTTATAAATTTGAAGAATCGTGAGTGAGAAATGGGTAACTCTCTTGTTGTGAGGGAACATGTTTGATGAAGGGTAAAACCATGTCAGGTTTCTTGATTGGTGCTGAATGAGTTGTTGAGGTTGAGAGTTGATTCTTGAGGCTGGGAAGTGTTTAACGGAGTTATATGTGATTTTTGCGGTCATATTTTGCATTCTCTATTTTTAACTTGCTATCTAACACAATCGTTGTAGCCTTAGCTTGGTGTACTGCTTCAATTAGTTATATGTAAAGTTCTTCATTGCATAAGATAGAATAGAGTTGTTCGAGGAAGAACAAGGCTTTTAGTGTAGGAGTAGTATGTCTTGGGCATAATTACATTTTAAGTGCGTTTATAACTTAGTTTAGTCATGTTTGTTAAATTAAGTGAGTATAATCTCATATGATTTTGTATAAATTCGTGCATAAACTAACAATGTGATTAGCTCTTTGTTTTGTGGTGAAAAATGCAAAGGATGAGAGTAATATGATGATGCATGAAGATAAAGGAAGTTCGGGATTAAGTGCAAGGAAGATGGCATGAAGAAAACATGGGAGGCACGCGATCACCCTACAACATGCCACGACAAGATTGCCGTGATGGGCACCGTGTCATGCGAGCGGAATGCGCGTGAAAGCTTCCAGGAAATTGCGCCTGTGCGTTGGCGTCGTGTCACGCTAAACATTGCTCTTAGCGCCGGTGAATACGTGTTATGCCGTGCGTCACACGCGAGATGGGCCGTGCCACGCTGGGCGACGCGCACCAGTGCATGCCATGATCTGCCGAGATGCCATTCCAATGACATGCCGCGATGGTTCTGTGTCACGCCACAGCCTTGCTGCGATGGGCAGCGTGGCATGGAGCGGTTTCTCATAGGCAAAATTTAGCAAATTTCCCTTAATATAAAATAGGACCCTTAGCTTCTAAAATCACTTATCACGAAAATATTTCTGGGAAACCGTAAAGGAGCGAAGGGAGAAGTGAAGAACTCTACCTAGGGTTCACTAATTTTCATTCTATTTTAACTATTCTTGTAATTACTTTTTACTCTAATTATGTTTTTGAGTATTTGTATAAATGAGTGGCTAAAACCCTTCCTATAGGGTTGAGGCCACATGATATGAATGTAAATGCATGAATTCTTTGGTTTGAGTTCTTAGTTGTTGTTTTGTCTGCATTCTTTGTTATTATTATTTTTATGTTTGATCACCACGAAAACAAACTCATTAAGTTTAGGTAAAAGCTCGAGCAGTAACCTAGGCTAGAACATAAGAATGTAGGGAGAAAGTTTTTATCTTTACGATAGGATTTGCGATTAGGATAGAAATTATACCTAATTTTCCTTGCTTGGTTAATAAAATGGGATGATCTAGACACCGACTTAGAATTCTCACATCACCGCTCGTAGCTTATGAAGCTATGTCGGGTTAAATGATTAGAGGTACAAGTCCATTATCAAGAGCACAAACTCCGTAAACCACATCCACATAGTTAAATTGCTCACGAATTAGTACGTACATCCCGCTCACGATGTAGGTGTGAGACTAGTTTATCGTGTTTAGAGGCTTGAAAGACCATAGACATCATATTTTAACTATTTGAGACAACAACTGAAGTTCTCATTAGGCCTTAATTCTAGTTGCTTCTTGTATTGTTTCTCGATTATTTTGTGATCACCCCTAGACTTAATTAGAATCTTATGAAATTTCTATAATAAACACTTGTGAAGATTAAATTAACACTTGAAACTTGAATATTCACTGAATTAGTTCAGTCCCTGTAATTTCAACATCCGGCTCTTAAAAAGGGCCATTGTATTACACATGCGACCGCGTACTCTTGCGCATGCGGTAGGGTGCAATCAGAACCCACCCGAATTCTCAAGGTCAAAGGTGGATGAGGACCCGTATGAGTTCTTGGAAAGAGATTCAAGAAGGTCACCCAAATCATGGGGGTAGACAGGATCCGAAAAAGTGCAGACTTAGCCTTCTACCAGGCAGAAAGAGTCGCTTATATCTGGTTTGTCGGTGGAGAAGGCAGGTTGGGAGTGGAAGCGAGTCTCATGGGTTAGGATTATGGCGTTCTTGGAAAGGTTTTTCCATAAGGATTTGAGGAGGCAAAGGTGGAAGAGTTCATTAACTTGAAATAGAATGTCATGACTGTCCAGGAGTATGCGTTTGAATTTACCCGATTATCAAGTATGCACCGGAAGTGGTAGACGACCCGAGCCAGTGTGCGGGTTCATGAATGAGTGTCGAGACTCCTTATTTAAGAAATTGTAGGACTGCCATGTTGCACAGAGATATAGACTTTCCATGCTTTGTGATATCACTCAACAAATGGAAGCAGAACAGGGAGAAAGAAAAAGAGAGAGGCCAGAGGGCTAGGACTAGAGATTTAGAATTCTCCCAGAGTGGAGAGAGTAGCGGACACTCTGACGAGTAATGATCTCTGTCAACTTAGCAACTTGACAGCCAGTGTTGTGCAAACCTAAAGTGATGGAATTACGAACCCATTGTGCATGAGTTGTGGGAAACACTCATTTGGGGTATGGATGGCCGGATCAGATGTTTTGTTTTTGATGCGGCCAGGTAGGCGATAAGCATCGGGTGCCCGCCGCGGCTAAGCGAAGCGAGAAATGGAATTCTCGGCCGCCTCTTGATAATAGCCCCGTCTATTTTTAACGGGTGCATCCTCTAACCCAGGTGGCGGGCATCGTCAAAACCCTCCCTATGCCGTAGCTTAACACACTAGGATAAAAGGGCAAGTCGTTGGTAGTGTCCACGGGTATGTTGTGAATCTTGTGTTACCCCTTGTATGTTGCCAGCCAGTATTGAATAAGAGGCTCTGTAGTGATTGTTGGAATGAGGGTGTCGATAGCCCTTGATGTGAATAGCTATTGAGTGTAAAGGCTGGCAGTGGAGGTTAGAAGTGAAACAGGGCTAGGAGTTAGTAAGTGGCGACCTTAGAAATATTCGGGAGCCTTAGAATGATGGCTTAAGCTAAGGGAGATGGTGAGTATGTGATGTCGATCTTGCTCTACTAATCCTTTAGGCTCATCTGGATGTTGCAATCAGTTATTTGTGTCAGCTCATGTTTTCTAGTATGATCAACTCGAATTCAGTCTATAGAAGTTACTTAATAGTTCGGTTGAACAGGTAATCTCATGTATGTTCTCGATTTTTAGATATGAGAATGACTCATACTCATGACATTCCCTTACCCTCGGTTAGATTAGATATCATGAATTCTAGCTTAGTATGAAGAAGCATTTGAAGACGAAGAGTTCAATCCGTACCAGTTCGGTGCTAGTAAAGGGGAAGAATCCTTTTCAGTGTTCTATATAGCTCCATGTTAGTAGCATGTCCGTCGGTTTCTCTTGTGCCATGGTATGCGTGTTCAATGTCGTACTCGGTCAGGAGTGTGTAGATCCAGCACGAAGCCTTATGCTCCATTGGTTTTAGCTGGGATTTTAGTTATGTTTCTATTATCAGTATGTTTCGCCAACATTCAGGATGAATGTTCCAAATAGAGATATTGTAACACCTCAAACCCCGAGTTGAAATGAGTTCAAAAGTAAAATCCCAAAAATATGGCCTCAAATTACTCGTCTAACGAGTCGTTGGTCCCTCTAACGAGTTGTGGAAGCAGCCGTGGTGAGATTTCAGGCTGGGCTACTGGGGAAGGAATTGAGTCATGTAATGACTCATTGGTGTCTCTGATAGGTCGTTGTAAGTGGTCGTGGCTTGGAACCCGGGGTTTCAAGTGGTGGCAATGGATGGTTGTAAAGGGCGTTGAAGCTAGCAACGACTGCGTGGTATCAATCGTTGGAAGGGACATGAGGGTTGGTCAGGTGGTGGCAGAGCAGCAGTCGTTGGTTCTAGCAACAACTTATCATGTCAGTGCGTTATTTAGACACCAGTTAAGTAACCAATGCATCTAACAAATGGTTTTGATGAGTCGTTAGAGAACTAGCGACCCGTCCTGACATCGATTCGTTGTTTGGAGAAGGCTGGCTTGATGAGAATTCCAGTGCACCTAATCGGCGATTGGCGATGGTCATTATAGGAAGCAATGACTGCGTCTGAGGTCTCGTAGTTTCCGGATTCGGGTATTTATATAATGTTTTCTCAGGGTAATTTGGTAAAATCCTATGCTCCCAATTCTTAAGTGGTTTCGTTTTAAGTATTTCTAGGGGCGTTTTAAGGCTTTTCAAAATTTAACCTCTCATTCTCTCAAAAACACTCTTTCAAACCCTTTTCCTTTTTCTCTCTATAGTTAAGGTTCCTTCAAGGAAGTTTTCAAGAATTCAAGGTCAAGCTTAAGTGGGCAATTCCTTCAGTAGGTATGTGGGTTCTTTGAGGATATTCCATCCTTGTTTCCTTAAGATGTTTATTAAAAATACGATTTCAACTAATCTAGAAAAGTATGATCTAGGGTTTGTGTTTAGGTAATTTCTTCTACATTTTCTTGAATGCTAAAATCTACTATGATTATGAATTATTTTGAGATACAGATTAATCAGGTTGTCTTGAATTGTGGGTTATATGATGGAAATGCATGAGTATAGAATGTTATTCATAATTTTGGTTTGACTTTGTCAGGACTTACTATTGTTCACTTCATTATCGTAGTAACTCGTTTATGTTTAAAATATGTGAATATCTTATGATTATCCTTGCTCGATTATTCCATTGATAACTATGTTGAATGAGTTGGGAGTTGATGGGCTTGAACAATAGAAAGTAAAAATTGTATTATCACTATGTTTTCGTTGGAATTGATTGGGTATGAGGTGAATCTATAGTAATGACCTAATTTATTGCATCTTTCTCGCGAATTGGTGCAAGTATAGAAATGGGTCTTATGAAATGAAAACGTATATTTCTCCATGGTTTTCAATTAGCAATAGTCAGAGTGCCAGTTAAATGTATGGGTTGTCCTAAGTAAGCTGAATGAAATTGTATCTATGACAAAGTATGAGTTGAACCTATAAGGACATACACGACCCTATGCTACATGTTGAATAGAGATTAATTCAAAGAATTTGAATGTCGTGAAGTATAATGCTTAATGTGAATCTATGTGATGCGTTGGTGCGAATTCTTGAGAAAATATTGATTTGACTCCGTGACAATGTGAATTATGATGATACAACATGAGAATGATATTCCGGACTGTTGAGCATTATTGTAATTTAAGGTGGCCTTAATCCTATCGAAACGAATGTTGTATGATGAAATCAGTGAATGTTTCTCGTCTCTGATTAGCTGTTGAAATTAGATTGGCACTTAGCCAGTCAGGATTCTCTTTAAGTAGAGAATGCTTCCCTTAGTCATTCCAGGGTTCTCTTTTAGTAGAGAATGTTTTCCTTAGTCAGTCGGGTTTCTCTTTAGCGAAATGCTTCCTTAGCCAGTTGGGATTCTCTTTAGCTGGAAAAGAACGCTTCCCTTAGTCAGTCAGGATTCTCACACGGCGAAATATTCCCTTGGTCAACCGGTAACTCTCTATATCGAAACATACTCTCCCTTGATAGTGAGGATCCTCTCTAGCCGAAAGAACGTTTCCGTTTGACATTCCAGGGACGCTCCCTTAGACAGTCAGGGGACTCTCCCTTAGAAGTCAGGGACCCTCTCTGGCAAGAATGTTTCCCCTTCCGGCAGTCAGGGACTCTCCTTAGATAGTCAAGGACTCTCTATGATATCGATCACGGCTTACTAGAACCATTTTGCATATTTTTTGAACTTCATCCGATGACTCATCAGAACAGTTTTTCGCTTAGCACCTAATGTTGGGTGTATTTATGCTCCTATTTGCCATATTTTACGATAATTGCTATGTTTTGAGAATAGATAATGTGGATTTCTTTGATTTTTGTATGATATTTGTGAAAAGGAGCTAATGCAAATGATTAGATGTTTGTAGAATGAAAAGTGCCAGGTTTTGGCTCATTTGGGGCTTAAAGACCATGTTTCCAAACCCAGGCAGGAACAAGTGTCACAGCAAAGTGGAGGTCAGCATCGCGCAACACTCTCTAGTGCACTGAGCTGCACGACACACAGGGAAACCAATGCATAGGGCTGTGCGACATGGAGGCACATCACTTCTATGGGCCGCGCGCCTCCGAATTCAACTCCCAGTCCAAGTAGGAAGAGACATGAATTTATTCTGCCGTACAAATACCTACAGGACTTTTGGTGTCCAACCACTTAATCATTGACTATTATTCACACATTGATTTGTTATAAGTGTGGAAAAACATTTATTCATACAATTTATTGAGGAAAAAACATCAAGTTCTTGTGATTCTATGTAGCTTTCAAAGATTTGTCAAATAGTTTCACTCTCTTCTGTAATTATTCATCATGACTTTATAAATATCATGTGATTATTTCTTCAAATATGAGCGACTAATTTCTTTAGCTAGGGTTTTGAAAACCATGATGGATTAACGAAAGTAGGCAAATAAAATAGTGATTCTTGAATGGTGAATTGAGTGGATTATTATTCTCTTCATTTTAATTAGTTTTAGTGGTTATAAACGTTGAAACATGCCTGTATCATCAACTTGCTTGCCAAAGAGGTGTAAGTTAGAAAAAGATAATAAACAATGAAAATTTGAGGCTACTAACTCTCATCTAATTGACTTGAGCTTTAACACGAGAATAGTCTATCCAAGACATATGAGGAAAATATAAACACCTAAAGACCGAGGAAGGATTTAGAGTGAAATTCATCTATAGGTCGGGAGCGTTAGATTACACAAAATTCACCAGGACAGATCACTAATAAAATAAACACGACATTATGAAATGATAGGAAACACAGTCCTAGTTTCTTCTCATAAATTTAATAATAACAAACTCTTAGCTTAAAAATACTTTTCTTTTTAGCAACCCTCTCCAATAAAATATTGACTACTAATTGATTTACTCACTATTAATATATTATTTTTGACCTTTTCCCTGTGGGTTCAACCCCTACCTGGTTGGGTTATTATATTTGTCAGCGACTTCTTTATACCTCATTACGAGGTGTAATTTGGGAGTAACCAAATTTTGGCATCGTTGCCAGGGAAAATCAGTTCAAAAATAGTTAATTATTGTTTAAATCCGTCTTGTAGTCTTTATTTTGTGATTTACTTTTCTGTTTTGTTTATGGTTTGTCACAGGTTAACATGGCAAACCTAGTGCCTAACTTAACCTCCTTTTGGATGAAGAGTAGGCGAGGCTTAGTGGTAGACTGTAACTAGCGAAGAAGCCCAACTAGTTGAAGCATCTAGGAGAGTTGGTGCCGCAAAATTGGTGCCACTTTGGCAGAACAAAATAGAAAAAACTCCCCTCATCACCATGGAAATAATGTTGTATGGAATGTGCTCTTTGAGGGAGTTTGATGCGGAAAGAAGTTGGTTACAGGAGCCATTCTCCCCCCTATTGCCGGCTAATGCTAAGTTTGATATTACAAGTACAATGATGCAATTGTTGAGCATGAAGGGGTTGTTGAATGGTTCGTCTGTAGAAGATCGAAATCAACACTTAATCAATTTCACAGGAATCACCGCAATTCATACAAACTGCTAGGGGTGACGCAAAGAGCTATTAGACTCATGCTATTTCCTTTCTTATTGTGAGGAGACTATATTATGTTTGAATGGATTTCAGATGAGTCTATCACCACCTAGGCAGAATTGACTACAATTTTCTTAGAGAGGTTTTCCCACCATCACGGATGATTCAATTCCTGGATGAGATCAACAATTTTAGACAGTTACCAGGAAAATCTTGTAGGTGGCGTGGGGTAAAGGGCTTATAAAGAAAATGAAGCAGTGTCCAAATCAAAAACTTTTAGAGGAAGTTCTTCTAGAAGTATTTTAGGTCAACGAGCACCACCAACACAAAATGTAGCAGATGTGATTGCAGATGGGTCTATGATAGCTCCTTACTTTCGTAGAGTCCAGTGAGATACCGGATAAGATGACAGAAACCAACAGGGAATGACACACTCGAGAATCTGAAGGCTTCTGCAATAAGTACTCTAGGAATAACATTAGAGGCAACAACGAAATAGGAAAAGCATTGATCAAGATATGGCCCATATCAAAACCCAACTAGACTTGATCACCAAGCACCTGACAATAATGAATATACAAAAGGTGCAAGTAGTGATACTCACGAAAAATTGACCAGGTATGATGATTACTACTAATATGGAAGAGGAGGATAATTTTGTCAACAATCAGGGGATTTCCCTGGCCAAAACCAAGGGTCTAACAACAACTCTTGGCATTAAAGTCAAGGAAATAAGGTTGGAACTATTATGGAAATAATAACTATGATAGGTCTGGGTATAGAGATAGAGATAAAGGAATTGGAGGAATCAAGACGGCCCAAAGAATGACAAGAACAGAGCTTATGTGCCACTGAGGGCTAGAGAGCCAACTATAGTGACTCCAGCGGTGCGAGGATGGAGGATATGATGAGCAAGATGCTGAAAAAGCTAGACTCTACTAAATTGTCATGCCCCGAGTCTACACCCTGTTTGTTGACTGACATTCAGACCATATAGTGATGTAAGTGAACCCTTGGACTGGCTTACTATTAGTTGAGAGTATAATAAAGTATAGTAGAAGTAATAAGCGTATGGGCTCAATAAAATAAACTAATTTATTAACTATCAAGATCCGAGTCAACACCCTAGATGCAACACGATGCCTAGAGTCATAAGTGACCCCAAGATAACACATGGCATAACATACTACTAACATATTATGGATTAATAGAAAACTGAAGTGGAAGCTACTAAAGTGTGATACATTCTTTTAAGAGAATAAGATAATATGAGGAAGTAAATACTAAAGATTTAAAACAACACTTAGAATGTTGAGTGAGACTAATACTATATTATCTGAAAGCCTCTACTAACTGATGTGTTGCTGGGACAAACACCCAACTAAATATAAAGTTTGAAAACTAGAAATGACAATACACAAGTAAAAAGACTCCGATCCTCGGAGATGACTACTTACCGCTGTCAACTACTGGATATCGCCGATGAAACTAACTGCAATGCTGAGACTGGGTACCTGAACCTATGTCATAAATGATATAGCATATGGTGTACGCGATCAGTACTTGGCCGAGTATGTGTGAGATATTGAATAAAACACAAGTATGCGATAACTTATAAACCACGCGAGTTGACATGTAATGGCCCGATGTTGGGCATATTCTTTCCCATTTGCCATGTTTTTACCCATGTTTTGCCTCATTTTGAGTTTATAATACTTATGTAATACATGAATTCATGTTTATGTGTGATTGTGGCTTTGACAATTTTAGATGTTTTAGTAGGAAACCAAAGGAAAAAGGACTCAAAAATGACCCAAAGCGTAAAGAAAGAAGAGTTCGCGAAAGTTGTCCTAGTGAGATGGCTGGCATGGAGCACCAAACCCTAAATATCAGAGAAATCTATTGAAGCATGGTGATCTAGGTCCCTAACATCAGAAGAAAATTTAATCAACACCTTGGCGAGATGAGTGGCGTGGCGCGCTAGAAGTATCCCAGACTTAGGAAATGTTTTTAACACTCTGGTGCTTGAGGTGGCGTGGCGAGCCAGAGGGATCATATGTTTAGAAATTTAACTAAAACCTTGGATTTCATTGGCTAGCGTGCAGGCGCTCAGACTAAATTGAGAGAAAATTAAGCCAAACCTGGCGCATTGAGTGGTGCAACGCGCCTGGGCATTCTAGGTCAATTTTTTTCCCGATTTTGAAGCTAATTACTTGAGGCCAAAAGCATTATTTCAGGCCTTGCTTATAAATATAACACCTAGGTTATTTATTAGCTATCGTACATCACATTTTTGGATTGTATTGATTATTGTAAGAAGCTTTTGGGAGGAGAGGCAAGTACTTAGGTTTTTCTTCATTTATTTATGATTTATACTTCGAATGATGATTATGTCTTTGTCTTTCCGCTTGAATATGAGTGGCTAAACACATCTTCTAGGGTTTTGGCCATAGCTAATGGTTGACGTTTGATAGTTTATTTATGCTAGTACTGATTCTTCATAAGCTTTCTATTCTTACTTATGTTAATTACTTATTCATTAGATTTGATCACCTTCCGAATAAATTTGTTGGCTTTTGGTTGCTTGGGAGGAACTAAAAGGTTAAAAGCCAAGGATAGAAAAGATATTCAAGACTCTTATTCAGGCAGAGCTCCAAGATTGAAGTTGTTGATGAGGATAGGAATATACCCTTCAACCTTGTTTAGTTGATATACAAGTATACAACCGTCGTCTCATGCTTCTCCTACGACCATAGGGATATTAGCATTAGGGTTCATGGGATAATTTCTTGGAAGTTCGGGAGAATGGAAATAGAAATGGGATTGTAACTTGCAACTAACAACCTTAGAGAAGGCCAATCTAGTGTATTCAAGTCTTGAAAACTCAACTCGAAGAAAGTGCCATTTTCCTATGTTTTCATCATCATTTGAAGTACAGACACGTTTGAACTGATTTTAGTTCATTAGTTGAGCCCATTTCAAGTTTAGTAGCATAATATTCAAACCATTCCTCATTTTTACATGTTTTTATTAGAATAGGGAAATAAAGTGAATCTTAAACAGTGCGACAAGTCTGCGAGGATCGATAATCGGGACTTCACTGTCCTATATTACTTGACGATCACGTGCGCTTGAGTACACTTAGGCGACATCATATTTTGGCACTGTTGCCCAGGAATTGAAGATTGATTAATCATTTTAGGATAAGATTTTTATTATGCTTCTGTATTTTATATTTTTGTTTGTTGGTTGTTGAAGTTTACAAGTGTTGTGTACTTAGTATGTGCCAGCTATGAGAATTCAAGGACCACCCTTGTCTTCTTTTGATACAGAAATATGGAGAACCTTTTGCTAGTTAGTTATAGAGAATAATGAGCAAGCACAGGGAAATAACTAGGTGAGGGTTCTAGTGCTTAACTTTGCTAGGCCGAACTTGGAAACACTTCCCGAAGCAATCGTCAAGCCGTACATCACTAGAAACTTTGAGTTAAAGGAAGGGATCAAGTGGTTGGTCCAAAAATACTTGACAATATCCAGGAAAGCTGCGAGGATCCTCAAAGACATCTGATGACATTCATGGAGCTGAGTGAGAATTTTCACTATCATAACATGTTAGATGAGTATGTTAACTTATGTTATTTCCATTCGTTGATTTGTGAAGCCAAGGAGTGGCTTCAGAATGAGCCAACAGGTTCCATCACCACTTGGGAGGTTCTTTCCAATAAATTCATCAACATGTTCTTCTCTTCAAGGAGAATAAAGGAGTTTAGAGGATAGATCTCCGATTTTGTGCAGAAAGATGGTGAGACCTTAGCTCGGGGCATGGGAGCGATACAAGGGCTACTTGAGAGGTGAAGCTACCGCACCACACATACAGTCGAAGGAGATTATTAGGAAAATTTTTACTAGAGGGGATGAAACTAGAGTCAAAGATCTTACTTCACGCTACCGCACGGGGACAAATTTTATCAAGAGCTATGATGAGGATAGAGGCTCTTTTGAATCTCATGAATGGCGGAGAGTCAAGACTATTATGAATCCAGGTAGAGGTTCATAGCAGCCAAGGTGCATATAAAGCTCGAAGTAGATGTGCAACAACAATTCAAGTAGATATCGGTCAGCTGGTGAATATGATAAGCAAGCTTGTGACCACACCAGCGGGAAGTCGAAGTTCAACGGGTTCACGAGTCCAGAACTCCACCACCATCATGTGAGGTGTGTGGAGAAGGCCATTCTTATTTAGGTTGTCCACTAAACCTAGAGAGTTTGTTTATTTTATGCGACAACAAGTCGTGGTGGGGGTTTACAGGTAACAATTACAACTAGGGTAGAGGAGTGCAACAAATCCCTCATGGGACTGGTCCCCATAAGCCCGTAAGGTACAATCATCACAGAATAACCCACGGAGGGAATTAGAACTTCATAGACCCCATAACAACTATCCAAGACCTCAGGGCCAGTAGCCTGGCAGTTCATTAAATGAGACAATTAAGCAGTGGATGGTTTAGTAGACTCAGGTGGTTAATGAGATGTAGAAGTCCATCCATGAGATGGAGAGACAAATGGGGCAGTTGGCCCTTTAGAGTAACACCGAGAAGAACCCCAAGGAAAATGCGAGCACAATTCCATTGTGCCATGGAAAAGAGCAGGGTGAGGTGATACCAGAGATAAGAAAGTTGATACAAAGCAGGTTGTGGCATCCAGACAGGAGGTTAGTGAGTCAAGCAACTAACAATCGAAATTGATAGAAGCCAAACCATCCCATCCATTTCCACAAAGGTTTAAGAAGCAGAAAGAGGACACAACTTGCCAGAAATTTCTTTATGTGTTGAAGTAGGTACATGTTAACTTACCATTGGTAGAGTTGTTTAGGAAGTTTTGAAATACACCAAGTATCTGAAGGATATTGTGGCAAACAAGAGGAGGCTTATGGAGTCCGAGGCTGTGGCCCTCACAAAAGAGTGTAGTTCTCGGGTGTAGAACAAAATTCTAAAGAAGTTGAAAGACCTCGAGAGCTTCATGATTCCAGTGGTTATTGGGAACATAGAAGTTGGTTCAGCACTGTGTGACTTGGGTGAAAGCATTAATCTGATGCCTGCATCCTTGTTCAAGACATTGGGTTTAGGTGAACCACGTCCTACCACAGTGACATTATAACTTGCCGATCGATCTCTTGCTTATCTTCATGGAATTATAGAGGACATCTTGATCAAGGTGGGAACTTTCATCTTACCTGTGGACTTCATAATCCTAGATTATTAAGCAGATGCAACAGTTCCCTTCATTTTGGGGAGAGGATTCTTAGCCATCATCGATGTAGTTATATAGGTGAACTCCGAAAAAATATCGATGATTGTGGATAGTTAGGAGGTAGTCTTTGATGTGTTTAGAGTGCCAAAGTTGCTACCTCATTATGAGGACTTTACAATTAACAATAGATCCTGGAGGGTTTAAGAAGGAAGTTGAGCAGTATGTGATACGTGGAAGTTTAGCAGGTGATCCTACTCATCTCACTCGATTGAAGGAGTGAGAAGTGTTAAGTCAAAGGCTTCATGGGAGCCAACACATGAATGTCGTGCCACGACTATAACTAAGGTTCTTGGTGGGAGGCAACCCATCTTTTTTTTTGGTTTTGTAGAGATAAACAAGGCTCTTGAGGCAAAAAGAGCAGGGAAAATGAGCTGAAAAAGTCTAAGTCTGGGGTGAGATACCTAGCGTGGGGCGCCAGGTGTAGAACTTTAGAAAGAAAAAATTTTCAGGTTGGTGCATTAGGGGGTGCGCCGCGCTAGACCTAGTCCACTAAGAAATATTTTTTCTAAGTGTGTCGTGAGGTGACTAGCGCACCGCACCAGATACGTTTTGGCCGAAAATTGTTTGTTCCATGGGTCAAAATTTGATCCAAAGACCTTACAATTACTAAACACCCATGCCACACACATTTATTTTAAATCCCCATTCATCCTCTCTCATTAAAAATCGAAAGTAAAAAGCAAATAAAATTCTCTCTCTCTCCCCCCTCATAGGCCGTAACTCCCTCTCCCATTCCCCACCACCGTTGTCCTCTCCAAGAAGCTTGGTGAAGATAATCTCTTCATCTCAAGTAAGTGTTTTCTTCTCTCTTGGTTATTTAGTGTAAAGGGTATACTCCCATACCCTTCTTCTTCAAGTTAAAGACCCAAAATCACCATTATTGGTGAAAACCTTGAATTTCATAATATGGGTTCATTATCTTTAATCTCTCTGGTTCTTCCTTAATAATGTGTTATCCTTGATTGGGTTGCTTATATTTGGTTGAATTTAGTGATTTTAAGTTGTGGAAGATGAAGGGGATGATGAATTAAATTTCATGAAATTAGTGGATAGAGCATTGATTGTAGAGAGAGAAAGTGCTTAATTTTGAAATTCTTAAATGTGAATAATTTGGGTTATTGAGATTTGGAATGATAATGGGGAAAGTATTGAGTATCCTATTTGACAAATTCTCACGAGTATGCTAGAGAATTATGTGTGGGGTCATTTGTCACCCGCTACACTTAATTAGCTAGCCTTTTTGTTCACAAACTAATTTTGTGAAGTTCTTGATTGTTGATTGGCAGGTGTCATGGCACCAAAAGCTAACAAAGAAAAGGAAGTGGAGACCGCTAACAAAAGTCTCAAGCAGCTTCGAAAGGGAACAAAAGGGTCAAGTTCATCGACCACCATGGCAACCCCTGCTATGAGGTTTGGAGCCAAAGTTGTGGAGCCTCATGGGCTAAAGTGGTTCAATGTACAAAAGGATGCCAAATATTCTCCGGAGAACTGGATTGATGATGGTTTCCTCGCACTTGAATTCCCTACCATCTGCGAAAAGGTCCACGAGTTGGGATTAGGATATGTCTTTGTTGAGCCTGAAGAGTGCAACCTCTCTTTGGTGAGGGAATTTTATGCAAACTAGGATACTTCCTTCAGATAGAGCACCAAGGTCAAAATACGAGGTTAGGTAGTTCATTTCAATACAAAGAAATTCAATTCCTTCCTTGGTACACCTGTGGTAGACCCGTCTGAGTACTTCATTTTGCTAGAGAAGCCCCCATATAGCGACATTCGCCATATACTATGTGGTGAGCATTCATTAGTCCATTGGGAAAGGTACCACAATGGCACTCACTCCACACTCTTGTTCTCCTACTTGACTAAGGAGGAGAGAGTTTAGGTGAAGCTTGTTTGTTTCATGATTCTCCTTGGGACACACATAACGGAGATCACTAGAGAGTGAGTCGTGTTGGTATACATGCTGATGAAAGGGATACAAATCAATTTTGGTGTTGTGCTCATAACATGAGGAGGTCGAGGGACAACTGCAAATGGAAGTATTATCATGGCAGTTTCCTGACTCAGTTTTTGAGATAAGATGGCATTGAGGAAGAAGAGGTAGATCTTCATCTACCTCTAGTAGGGAACTTGGCAGGCAAGATGATTGATGTCATGAAGGTCAAGTAGCCTATCACCTATACAACTCCACTTCTCACTATAGCTGATCATTAGGTTCGGGATGATTTTTAGAGAGGTTGCATGTTGGGGATGCTAGAGTTGCAGCTGAGGATCAGAGGTAGACCTACCACTGATGAGGAGATGTCAGCCCTGGAGGTGTGGTAGCCACTCATTGAGAGTACAATGCTGTTGTGTAGAGTAGGACAAACTTTTGAGGAGCCATTGGATGATGATGAGCCCACGGTGCTGACTGATGGTGTTGATGACTTGGACAATGATGAGAAGGATGATGCTACCACAAGAGCCATGCAGGTTGATGGCGAGTATGATGATAATGATGATCATGAGTACAATCCTAATGATGATGACTGTGCTTAGAGGCCCAGGAAGTTCTTTTTCTCTCCTTACTTGATATATTTGTTTATGCACCGAGGACAATGCACCAGTTTAGTGTGGGATGGAGAAAAGATTTCCTATTTATTTTTTCTTTGCTAGATTTGCAGTAGGTTGTAGCACTAGTTGTCATTCCCTATGGTAGTAGCTCTATGATTGGTTAGCTCTGGTCTGTAATAGATAGTAATGCTGATGACTGTGAACCTTGATGATGCCTTGTCTTGTTATGAATTGTTCATCTCTAGTTGTTTGTTTGGTTTAATTTTAGAGTCAAAATTTTCTTAGTGTCATCATAGAGTAGTGACCCTTTCCGATGATGGATGGATGAAGACCGTCTTAAGGAAAAATTAGTCATTTTATTTATTTTTAGGATTGAATCAAACATAACCCACTTGTGTTCTCTTTGACATTCCACTTAGAAGGTAAGCTAGAGGCAATAAAGTGGTCATCTTAATTGCATAAGTGAGAATTTCATGAGAGACACATGAAGTTCTTTAACTCGACTCAAGATAATCTTAGAGCTTAATAATGAAAAAATGGCATTTAATGTGATTGTATGAATGTGTAGCTATAGGAAACTGACTAGATTCTTTATGTCATGTGAGATGAGCATAATTGTTGTGTTTTGTACATAATGTAGCATCTAGAACTTGCCTTAGTGTAAGTTGGATTGCTAGTTTTTAAAGAGTCAAGAGATTATTAAGGTGTTTCATTGAAAAATTCATGTGTTCCATGTTTATTTTACCTTCCTGAATATTTTTCCTAGTTAACCCCCTTAAACCATAAGCCTTATTCTTTTCTTAGCCACAAAAGTAGCCTATTCCCTTTTGTTGTGTGACCTCCAGAATTGTTGATCCAAAGATATAGTCTTAGGTACTTTGAGACTTGAGAGTGAAGGTCCACGAATGTATGAATGATTGGGGAAAGGAAATAAAGAAAATTGTGTGGATAGTAAGAAGAGAAATTCAAAATAAGGGTACCCACAAAATATGTTGTTTACTTGCTGCTAGGATAATGAAAGAAAAATTTTAATAGTGAATATTCTTATTGATTCTACAAGTAGAAACTAATAGTCAAGTAGTGAATAAAGGGGCATGAAAAGAAAAGAAAAAGGGTGAGTAGAATGAAGGGTGAACAATAAAAGAGAAAGCGATGGACATGAAAGATGAAAAATGTCTTAAAAGTGCTTAGGATTGGTAGTCAATATCAAAGAAAGATCATTCCTACCCATCCCTTAGCTAACATTAAAACCAAAAAAAGTTCTTATGATCGTAATCTCTTGAAATAACTAGGTAATCTAAGTGTACATGAAGGGAAAGCTTATGTTATATTGCATGTGTATGATACATCATTTCTGAGGGTGAGTGTCCCTTGCTTATTATTTTCCATGTTTCGCATTGATAAATTGAGAGTGGAACATCACTAAAAATGCGGGGCATAAGATGTCTAGGTCAGTTTACTATATGTGGCATATTTCATACTTAATCATATTGGCCCTGTTTTGAAAAGATGAGTCGGTTATAGAAGTTGTATAGTCTTGAATGTGAGAACTTTGTATGTGCTTGATGTGAATTGCTATAAGCTGATGAACTACTTAATCATATTCTCTATGCTAGTTTGTTGAGTGAGAATACAATTGAGGTGACAAGTGGTGATAAAAGATGAGTTTGTGCACGATATTGTGGATTCTTTGAGGATGAACAATAGTTTAAGTTTGGGGTGGTGATGTAGGGAATATTCTTATGCCTATTTACCATGTTTTTCCTTGTCTTGAGTTCATAATCCTTATGAAATGCATGAATTCATGTTTATGTGTGTCTTGTAAGCTAACAAATGTTTTTAGATGTATTGAGCAAGAAAGCAAGGAAAAAGGACTCAAAAATGACCCAACGTGTGAAGAAAGAAGAGTTTGTGAAAGTTAGCCTGGTGAGATGGCTGGCATGGCGTGACAACCCTAAACTTCAGAGAAATCTGCACAAAAGTTGGTGTTATGGGTGGTGTGGCGCTCCAGGTCTCTAACTTTAGAAGAAAATTTGATCAACACCTTGCCGAGATGAGTGGTGTGGTGCGCCAGAAGCATCCCGACTTAGAAAATTTTTCCAACACTTTGGTGCTTTGGGTGGCGTGGCACGCTAGAAGAGTACAGATGCTCAAAAATTTGACTAACACCTTGGTGCATTGGTTGGCATGGGGCATTCAGAGCAAAACTTCAGAGGAAAATTAAGTCTAACATGGCGCATTGAGTGGCGCGGCACACCAGGCCATTATGAGCTTGATTTTTGGTTGATTTTGAAGCTAATTACTTGAGGGAAAAAGTTTCATTTGAGGCCTTGATTATAAATATAACATATAGGTCATGTGTTAGCTATCATACATCACATTTTTGGATTATATTGATCATTGTAAGCAACTTTTGGGAGGAGAGACAAGTACTTAGGTTTTTCTTCTTTTCTTTATTGTTTATACTTCAAATGATGATTATGTATTTGTTTTTCCTCTTGAACTTGAGTGGCTAAACTCATATTCTAGGGTTTTGACCATAGCTAATGATTTGCGTTTGATGGTTTGTTTATGCTAGTATTGATTCTTCATAAAGGTTATTTATTCGTACTTATGTTAACTGCGTATTCGTTAGACTGATCACCTTTCGAATAAATCTGTTGGTTTTTGGTTGAACTCGGGAGAGGGAACTACAAGGGTTAAAGTAAGGATAAAGAAGGTATTCAAAGACTCTTGTTTGATTGAGCTCATGATAGAAGGTGTTGATGAGGATAGGAATATACCCTTAACCTTGTTTAGTTGATATATAAGTAGACACAACCGTCGTTTCATGCTTCTCCTGCGACCATAGGGATATAGACATTAAGGTTCATGGGATAGTTCTTGGATGTTTGGGAGAATGGTAACAAATGGGATAGTAACTTGCAACTAGAAACCTTAGGACGACTAGTGTATTCAAGTCTTGCAAAACTCAACTTGAAGAGAAAGTGCCATTTCCCTTGATTTTCATCATCATTTGAAGTACAAACACATTTGAACCGATTTTAGTTCGTTAGTAAATTTACTTTCAAGTTCAGTAGCATAATATCCAAACCATTCCCTATTTTACCTATTTTTATTAGAATAGTGAAATAAAGTGTTAACCTTGAACAATTAATTTGACAAGTCTTTGAGAGATCGATAATCGAGACTTCGCTGTCCCATATTACTCAGTACGTGCGCTAGTAGGATATAGTGGCTGAACTGTGTGATCACTATCTGGGGACCATTCGAGCTAATAACCTTTGGTGGCATGTAGTTCTGGGAACCTGGGTGCGCTAAACCCAGCCAACTTGGTGCTAAGTACTACTCCCAGCTGAAAGCCTAATTGTATCTAACTGAACTGATTAGCTTGAAATTGGTGTCCTAAGTGTAACACCCCAAAAGTTTCTAAGACTAGATTTAGGATTTGAAGTATGTTTAGCAGAAAACTCTAGAAATTCTCTCTTAGTACGACCAAATGTATGAGTCATGGTTAGATGTTACGGATCGTAGGAAGACCCGTGGTTCAATATAGAGGATTCTTTTCCCAGACCATGAGTCCACACCACGAGTCATGGTTTAATTGTATGACTGGTGGTCACAGAGTTGTAGTATGGTATAGGGTTATCAGGTATTGGTCCTGCAAGTGATTGTAGGATTCGTAGTATTGAATTACGAGTCATGGTTGGAGTTTTGAAAATATACAGAGAGTTGGAGAAATTGGACTGGCTAGCTACGAGAGGAATCCACAAGTCGTAGATCGATTGTACGACTCATGGTACGGGTCATATGTCTGGTAGTGAGCATTTTTCCAAGCGAATTGATATTTTTGAAATTCCTAAGATCCTAACTTCCTAACGACATTGTTTTAAGCCCCGAAAGGAGTGTTTTAAGAGGGTTTAGCCTATTTTAAGCCATTAGGCTCCCATGCATACAAGTTTTTGAGAAACCTCTTCAAGATCAAGCTAGAATTCTCTCAATTCTTCCCCAATTCTCTTGGGCTTTCAAGGATAGTTTGGGAATTAGTTTACCTAGGTACGTAGGGTTATGAATATTCTTTTGTTTAAATAAGGACAAATGGTTTGATTCGACATTTCCTAAGAATCAACTTAGTGAGAGTTTCCTTTCACTCTCATGTCCAAATTTCTCCTCAAGTTCATGAATTCAAATATATGGATTTATAGGTTTTTATGAAATTCTCTATGATATGGTTATGGGTCTAAAACTCTCATGTTCGAAAAAGCATGTTTTAAGTCTAATGGGCAGATTTTATACACAATTTGATTATAAATTCATGATTTTAAGTTATTAGAGATTATGTCCTATTATGCAAGTTTTATGAAAAGCCAAAGCTTATGATTCATGATTTCAAGTATGATGAGATATCTATAATGAATTAATGTTTATAAATTTTCCATGTATGAATCAATGATCTTAACTTATGAACTCTATTTTAAGTATGCATAATTTTATAATTTGGGCAAGGCCACATAAGTTAAGTATGTCTTCATGATTTAGCCAAGGCTAATAAGATCAGCTTATCATATATTTTGGAGTCAAGACTCCTACTGCAACTTATGATATGTTTTGGAGTCAAGACTCCCAATGTTCATATTTCAGACTATGCATGTAATTATGATTTCAGCTTTTTTGAAAAACGATGGGAGCATTATGTATGTTTTTGGGACTAGTGTCTAGCATCGAGTAGGCTTGGGGTTTGAAGGTTCCCTAGTCTCAGAACTATGTGCAAACATAGGTATATATATATTTGGGACCTCTCAAGAGAGTTTCCCCCTACCCCAAGGGGCCTCAACTTGATTTCGATATCATGGTATCGTCCTTAGCTCCGATAAGATTTTGGACGGCTCTGCCCACTTGAGTGTGATAGTTGGGGCATCATGTAAGCTCTATTGTGATGGTTCAGTTATGCCAAATCTCTCATTATTCCTCATGATTTCAGTCATTCATGTTCATGACTTATGATATTATATTTTACAGCAGATTAGATGCAACGATCAATGTATGAGATTTTACTTATGATTTTATCTATGAAAAGTCATATGATTTCTATTTATTAATCTTGAGTCATGATAATGCTCAAACTTACACTTCCTGACAAAGTATGAAGCAGTCGTTCTCAATAAAGAACCCAACTAAGAGGTTGGGGTCGAACCCACAGGGAATAGGATAAGATCTAGACTAATGCCAGTAATTGAACTTATTGGTGAGTTATCTCCAAATTCGGGGGGAGGGGGGTGGTGGTTTAAAGAAACAATATTAAAACAAGATTATATTCGTGATTTAAATCAAGATGTGCAAACAACTAGGGTAAGTGTTCCCCATGGGTTCATAACTACTTTGGGTATACACACATGATCAATCCCAATGCTGACTTGTAGAACTAATACCTAGGATTCATGTAAAAGACTAGTTCATACCTATTGGATGACTTTACTCAATCACTGGGTCAGGTCTTATGAGTGATTTCAAACTAACCGTTATCAATATGTTCCAAATTTAGCTATCATGCGACCATAGCTCAAGTTAATACAATGATCATAAAGACCAAGGCTTTGTTGTAATTCTCTTTTCCTAATCTGTACTTCTCTAGGCTCAAGCAAGTAAAGAATTCGGGCAAGTCCTAATATTATACACCGTTAAGAAATGTTTAAAGATGAAAAGAATACAATATGAGCATTTAACATTGATTTTGAATCACTTTTGTGTAACCCTATTTCGTTAATCTACCATGGTTCCCACAACCCCTAGTTGTGGAGGTTTTAGCCTCTCATGGTTGTAAGATTACAATTTGCATTCATAGAAAAACACATAATTAAATTCTTACAGCAACAATTGGAAGAAAAACATATTTGAATTTCAAAGAACAATCTCAAGAACAATGTAGGAATTCAAGAATTTGATCCTAAGAATTTCTCTTTAAAACTTGATAAAAGTTCACAAATAATATTCTTCACACATCTACCACTTCTTTTCTATGTTATCTGACTAAAATAAAACATAAAAGCTATTTATACAAACATTAGAAACTTTTTCCTAAGCTAATTGGGAATTTTCCATATTTGGTGCCGACTGTGTCACAACTGGACCTACGACCTGTAGCAGGATTATATGGGTCGTACCTGCTTCTCGTACGTCCTTAGGTGCTGCAGATTTGTCTTAGTGTTGATAGGCTGGTACGACTCGTACCACAATCTTACTAGTCGTACAATGCATTCGTGGTTTGACCCTGAGAACTCTGACATCTTCTGATATTTTCCATGAGTATTGTGATACGACTCGTACCTTGCTCCTATGACTCGTACTGTTTATTTTGTCTGAAGTTCTACCAAGTATTGAAGAATCTTCTGAATTTCACCACGGCTTATGGTATGGGTCGTATGTTGATGCTACGATCCGTGAGTCTATCTGTACCAAGAGGCTGTCTTTGTGCAATTTTCTCTAAACAAGTCCACGTCTCTAGTTACGACACATACCATCTTGGTATGGCTCATACTGAGAGTCGTATGTTACTTTCCTCTTACTTTAGCCTTTTGACTTTCACCACGATTCTCAATACAGCTCGTACAATCAAGGTACGACTCATACAATCAAGGTATGACTCGTACTGAGACTTGTACTTTTCTGATTTTCTGCACTTTAAAGTCTCTTTTGCACATTTTTGCTCCAACACTTATTTTCCCTGAAATCAAAGTAAAAGTGCCTCATATCCATATAAACATACGTAAGTCCATGTTATTCTCTCAATTTTAAGCATCGAAAGTGCTGTAAACTCACAGCACATCAGGTCACTATGTTCTATTATGATAAATAGCTTATGACTATGTAGGTGTCAGATTCAATTTCCAGCATACAATCCTTACTCTCATGATCTAATTGTTTATATTTATATGCATGATTTCAGTTAACATTTACTAAGAATGCTTTAGTTACCTTACATACTTAATACATTCGAAGTACTGACCACATACTCTATGCTATATCATTTTATGATATAAGTTCAGGTGATCCAGTTCAGTCTCGTTGATAGCTCACTTCCCCTTTCAACTCAGTTTAGCCCTGCCTTGGGTGAATCCTCATTGTTCGAGGGAATCTATCATTTCAGTTTGGTGTTGTCATTTTGTTTCAGACTTGGAGATAGCTGGGGGTGTATCTCAACATCTCATCAGTTAGTAGAGGCTTTTTAAACATAGACTAGTATGTTTAGCTTGAGATTTAGCTTTGTGATGTTATCATTCGATATATATTATGTTATTCAGACTTTTGCTTATTCATGTTTAAGTTATCACTTTCCGTTTTAATATATGCTCTTTAGTTGCTATGTTGATTCCATGGGTTGACTTGGAGCCATTCGTGGTTCTATGTCCCGTGTCTCGATCTAGGGTGCCAACTCGGGTTGTGACAAACTTGGTATCAAAACAAAGGTTTAGAGTGTACTAGGGTGTCTGAAAGCCATATTGAGTAGAGTATTTTTTATAGGTGTGAAGCGCGCCACACTTATGGGGAAAAGGCTACAAGACATTTTAAGAAATTTCCCTTCTTTCATGATCTATGTCGTGCGATGAAGTACCTATCTATTCCTCAACTCGTGTTGTACGCATTTGTAGAAATGTTCCTCCACACTGAGTGTATGGTAGAAGGAATGGCAACAGAAATGGCCATACCAATGGTAATTGAGATAGGCATCAGCAAGCCCCGCCAACACCAGCAAATCCTTTGCCCGAGCAGGTCACTATTCTTAGTTTAGAGCGGCATTTCAGATGTTGGCACAGGCTATGACCACTCAGGTCAACCAGCAGGAAGTGGCCCATGTTCCTTAGAATGGGAACACAACAACGGCCAAAGTTCGAGACTTTCTTAGGATGAACCTACCTAAGTTTCTTTTGTCGAAGGTAGATGAGGACCCGCATGAGTTCCTTGAGGAGGTGCAGATTTAGCCTCCTATCTTCTAAAGGGGATTACTTACATATGGTTTTGTTAGTGGAAGGATAGTAGGGGAGCGGGAGCAGTCCCCGTGAGTTAGGATGAGTTTGTGACTGCCTTCTTAGACAAGTTCTTCCCTAGAGAGTTGAGGGAGGCGAAGGAGGCAGAGTTCGTTAACCCAAAGCCGTACCATAGGACTGTCCAAGTGTATGCCTTGGAGTTTACCCAACTATCCAAGTATGCATCAGAGATGGTTGCAGATTAGAGGCTTGTATGAGAAAGTTTGTGAATGGAGTATCAGATTCGCTGGTCAAGGAGAGAAGGACCAATATGCTGAATAGTGACCTAAATTTCTCGTGGTTGGTCATATACGCCTAACAGGTAGAGGTGGAGCAGATGAAGGAGAAGGAGAGAGGGGATAAGAGGTCCAGGATAGGGAGTTATGGACAGTTCCAGTAGAGGTTCGGTGGAGGACATCACCATCAGTCCCACCAGAGGTCATCAGCCCTAGCGCCATCATCGGTCAGAGTTCCATCCAGACCTAGGTGTTATCAGAGTGGTAGAGCATTAGGTTCTGGAGGTTAGGGGAGCATGTCAGGAGAGCCCAACATTCTAGTTTGCGGGAGATGTGGTAAGAAGCACACATGAGAGTGCTTAGGGGGATTAGGCGCGTGCTTCAGGTGTGGAAAGCTTGGAAATCTGCTCAGAGACTGCCCTTCAGCCAGACAGGGCCATAGTAGAGGCCATGAACTAGCCACCAATTTAGAAGCTCCACCAGCATGCTCAGCTCAGCAGGGTGCATCCGTTAGTGCAGGTGATGGCCAGCGTCAGAACAAATTTTGTGCACTAGCATCTTGTCAGGAGAAGGAGATCTCTCCTGATGTGGTCACTAGTATGTTACGAGTATTCAATCTTGATGTACATGAATTGTTAGATCCAGGGGATACCTTATCTTTTGTGATTCCTTATGTTGGTATCAGTTTCAGAGTCAGTCCCGAAATTCTATTAGAACCTATCTCAGTCTCTACTCCAGTTGGTGACTCAGTTATAGCTCGAGAGGTGTACAAAAATTTCCCTTCCATGGTCCTTTAGAAAGTCACCTTAGCAAACCTAGTGGAATTAGATATGACCGATTTTGATGTTATCTTCAGTATGGATCGGTTACATGCATGTTATGCCACAGTAAACTATAGAACCCATACGATAGAGTTTCGGTTTCCAGGTGAGCCAGTTCTAGAATGGAAAGGTAGTTCAGCTTTTCCTATAGGTCGCTTTGCCAAGAAAATGATCTCTAAAGGCAGTATGTACCATCTAGTTTGGGTTAAGGATGCTATGTCCGAGACCCCGACTCTTCAATCAATTCCCGTAGTATGTGAGTATATGGAGGTGTTTCCAGATGATCTACTAGGAGTCCCTCCCCAAAAGGAGATTGACTTTGGTGTCAACCTTCTCCCTAATATGCAACCTATATCCACTCCTCCTTATAGAATGGCTCCAGCCGAGCTAAAGGAGTTGAAAGAGCAGTTGAAAGATCTCCTAGATAAGAGTTTCATCAAGCCTAGTAAATCCCCATGGGGTGCTCCAATTCTCTTTGTTCGAAGAAGGATGATTCCCTTAGAATATGCATTAATTGTCAGCAGTTGAACAAGTTTACAATCAAGAACAAGTATCCCCTCCCTAGGATTGATGACTTCTTTAACAAACTAGGGTGATAAGTGCTTCTCAAAGATAGACATCAGATCTGGATATCATTAGCTCAGAGTTAGAGAGAGTGACATTCCGAAGACAACTTTTAGGACTCGGTATGGTCACTATGAGTTCGCAGTTATGTCTTTTGGAATAACGAATGCTACTGCATTTTTTATGGACTTGATGAACAGGGTGTTCAATAAGTGTTTGGATATGTTCATGATTGTCTTCATAGATGATATAATCATATACTCTTGGAGCGAAGAGGAGCATACCGCTCATTTTAGGACCATATTGCAGACTCTCAAGGATTGCCAACTGTTTGCTAAGTTCAGCAAGTGTGAGTTTTGGTTGAACTCAGTAGCATTTTTGGGTCATATGGTGTCTAGCAAGGGTGTGCAGGTGTACTCTAAAAAGATAGAGGCGGTAAAGAATTGGCCTAGACCAGTTAGCCCTTCGGATATCAGGAGTTTCTTGGGTTTAACTAGCTACTACAAGTGGTTTATTGAGGTATTTTCATCCATTGCAACACCATTGACTAAGTTGACCCAGAAGAAGGTCCAATTTCAGTGGTCAGATGCCTGTGATAAGAGTTTTTAGGAGTTAAATACTCGACTCACTTCAGCTCCATTATTGACCCTACTAGAGGGCACAGATGGTTTCGTTGTGTATTGTGATGCCTCTAGGGTTGGTCTTGGTTGTGTGTTGATGTAGTATGGTAAGGTCATTGCGTATGCCTCTAGACAGCTTAATACTCATGAGAAGAATTACCCGACGCATGACCTAGTGTTGACCACTATGGTGTTTGCATTGAAGATTTGGAGGCACTACTTGTATGGTGTGCAAGTGGATGTGTTCACGGACCACAAAAGTCTTCAGTATGTGTCCACTCAGTTGACTTGAATTTTTGGAAATGGAGATGGCTATAGCTTCTCAAGGACTATGACATGAATGTCCTTTATCATTTGGGAAAGGCCAATGTAGTGGCAGATTCTCTTAGTAGGCTATCCATGAAGAGTTGTCTCATGTTGAGGATGGGAGAAAGAAGTTAGCAAAGAATGTCTACAAGTTTGCTCATTTAGGGGTTCACCTTGTTGACTCGACATATGGTGGAGTTTATTGTACAGAATGGGTCAGAATCTTCATTGGTGACCACGGTCAAGGCTAGGCAAGACGAGGATCCAATCTTGGTAACATTGAAGGAAGAGGTCTGAAATCAAAAAGTGGAGGTTTTCTTCCAAGAGGGAGATGGTGTACTCCAATATCAGGGCCAATGGTGTGTGCCAATTGTGGATGACTTACGAGACCAAATATTGAGCGAGGCTCATGGCTCTCAGTATTCTATCCATCCAGGTGCCACCAAGATGTAGTGTGATCTATCGGAGGTCTATTGGTGGAATGACATGAAGAAGGACATATCGAAGTTTGTGGCTAAGCGTCCGAATTGCTAGCAAGTGAAGTCAAGCATTAAAGACCTGGAGGTGTGCTACATGACATTAGTATTCCTACTTTGAAGTGGGAATAGATCAACATGGACTTTATTACGGGTTTACCTCGTACACGCCGATAGTATGATTCTACATGGGTGATTATGGATAGGTTGACTAAATCAGCTCACTTCTTACTGGTCAAAACTATCAATTCAGTTGAGGATTATGCTAGATTGTATATTTGGGAGTTAGTTTGGTTGCATGGAGTCCCCTTATCTGTCATTTCATATAGAGGTACTCAGTTTACCTCATAATTTTGGAGATCATTTCAGAAGAGACTTGGAACTCAGGTAAAGCTTAGCACAACTTTTCACCTACAAACAGATGGCCAGGCCAAGCGGACCATTCAGACTCTTGAGGACGTGTTGAGAGCATGTGTGTTTGATTCCAAGGGTAGTTAGGATGATCACTGGCCTCTCATCAAGTTTTCTTACAATAATAGTTACCACTCCAACATTCAGATGGCTCTATTTGAGGATTTTTATGGGCGGAGATGTAGATTGCCTATTGGATGGTTTGAGGTAGGTGAAGTTATGTTGATAAGGCCATATTCAGTTCATGAGTCCATGGAGAAAGTTCAGGTTATTCGAGAAAGGCTAAAAATAGCTCAGAGTCTACATAATTCTTATGCTGATGTTAGATAGAGAAAGCTTGAGTTCGAGGTTGATGATTGGATATTTCTGAAGGTGTCTCCCATGAAGGGAGTAATGAGGTCCGGGAACAAATGGAAACTTAGTCCTTGATATGTTGGTCCTTATAGGATTCTGAGCCTATGAAGGAGTAATGAGGTCCTGAACAAATGGAAACTTAGTCCTTGATATGTTGGTCCTTATAGGACTTCGAGGTGAGTTGTCAAGGTGGCATATTGTAATACCTCAAGTGCGTAAGAATAAAGCCTGAGTTTAAATTTGGAAAATGCAGAAAACATGCAAACTATCACAGGATGGACCAGGTAATCCACTCGTGGTATCAAAACCACGAGTCCTTGTATGGCCGTCATTGGTTAGGGAAATGTTGGTGGCGCAAACAACGAGAGGTAAGGACGACTCATTGTTGGACACAACGGGCCGCCCTTTCAGCTGTGGTTAGATCAGCCGGGTGGCGCAGAACCACGGAGATAGGACGACTGCTACACCCTCGTAAATTTTAATATCTAGATGGCTTATTCGCATGTTGGTTAAGGGTTTCAGAATGCCATACATTCTATAAGAAGGCCCGGGAAGACCGGATGCATCACGCATCGAAACCATCGCGGGAGGAGTTGGGGCGTAACCTCCCCGATGGCGCCGTGCCACTCAGGCCCCGTCTACAGCCCCACTATATAAAACCTCCCAACTTCATCTTTAGTTGATCATTTTCATAAGTTTCCAAAGAACTTAAAGAGAGCAAACCACAGAGAGGGAGAAACGAACCACCCTATCCATTTTCATCCGATTACGCCCAAATGCGGCCCAAACTAAAATTAATCCTAGATACTACAAAGCATAAAGCCGTGTATAGCATTCCTACTAGTTTAGTTCCAGAAATTGCCGCAATGCTGCTCTACCGAGCTAAGGTAAGTGGAATTGCTCCAACTTAGTGTCAATATACTCCTAGAACTAAAGTAAGCATTTCTCCCCTTCCTGACTTTCGAGAAATAATGCAGTTTGACCGATTTTCGATAAGCCAAAGTTTGGGCTATACAAATATTAAAATTGATATTTTCCTCGGAATTAATGTATTTAGTCCTAATTGATATATATATATATATATTGATGTAGTTGGGAGAAATAGCGGAATATTGACCTAATTACGCCAATTAATGAAATAAGAAACAAAGGTATGTAAAGCTAGTTCTTCGGGCAAGATAGCAATCCTAGTATAGTAAACTAAGTAAAAGTCTAGAAGAAGGAACCTAGAAGTCGGTAGAATTGAGTCCAAAAGATGAATTCAAAGGTGCATGTTTTATATTATTATGTTGTATCTTGTAATAAAAGGTAAAGCACATCGCGCCGATAATTTTAAGATACAAAATATAACTCGCATGAGAATCGCTTAATGCATATAAAGTTCGAATAAGAAATCGAATACGCTAGTATTTTCGTATCGTAACATGTCATATAATGCGTGATTATTGTTTGTTGAGACCTCGTTGTGCTATGAGGGTACCCTTAGAAGCTTCCTTGCCGCCCCAGTAGGCTGGCAGCCGTCGACTCGCCCGCTAGAGGGTGAGGATATGTCACCCAAGGAGTGGCATGCCATACGCGCAGGGACGAATATGGGATGCAGATTCTATATCAGCCGGGACAACATAGCATTATAGCTTACCCCTTGGCCGAGCTTGGCCTGTAAGTGATTTCTGTGATACAGACACAGACATGATACAAATTGGCGCTTACACACAGAGTCCCCGCACTCGATACAGCTATAGTTAGGGGCCTAGAGAGCCCAAGATGGCGTGGGGCTGTGGAGGTGCTCGTAGTTAGAAGTAGTGGAGTGATTTACTTTTGATGGTTTTGAACCGGTAGGGGTATATAGATTGTGTGTTGGGTTGGAACCCTCCCAGCTATGGGGGGCGGGTATAGGTCCTTGTATGTTATGGTATATGTTTATAAGCATGTTATTTAATAGCTGAGTAGATAGTTGTTCGCCACGTCGATGGTGTATGCTTCTAACTTACCTTCATAGATAAGTCATTTTGTGATCCCGCCTACCCTTGTGGCGCTTTCGCCATTTTCCGCTATTCTTAACTACCGTATTATTGCTTAAGGGCCCAGTTATGCTCGCTTGTTTTACATACTGATCAAAGGGTACTAACGCCCATTTTGGGGTGCCGTATTTGCCCGCAGTACTGCATGCATTTGGTGAGCCGATACCGTAATTCCAACAACACATTGAGTCACGCCGTCATCCTGAGCTAGACAACTAGAGGTTTATTTAATTCTTTTGTTGTACAAGATGGGTAGGCCGAGGCATTGTCCCGACCATCTTAAGCCGCATTCTTAGAGGCTTGCATTGTGTATTCCCGTGTTGTTTAAACGTACTGGTCGTGTGAGGCAGTGTGTATGTCTTAGCTTGTTTATGATGGCCGTGTGGGGCCTTATCCTATTAGTAGTTGCTGACCTTGCCGGCCACGTAGCGCTAGCCTACATTTGATTCGAAGTAACTAGACAGCATGGTGGCCTTGTCGGCCCGCATAGGTTCCCTTATGTTGATGTGGTTCTCAAGTTGGGGCCGTTGTGATTGTGTACAGTGGCTATAAGCCTAGCCAGCCGAGGGCTTCAGCTTGGCAAAACAGTTATATACCCATTGATTCCATGAATCGTAGTTAGAGCCATCCTGTGCACCATAAGTGCTTAGGCTCGCCAGCCTAGCAGCTCAGTCCTAGTAGGGCACTAGGTGCCGCCATGCCCCCAAGGCGGGGCGTGACAAACTTTGTATCGTAGTTGTGTCATGTCCTGTGGAGTCTCAGTAAGTCAGGTTGGCAGAAGTCTTGTCTATGGGATGTACAGCACCACATACTATATGTGGAGGTTGCAAGGCATAATAGGATGGTTACTCTTCTTCATATTCAAGCCAGCCATAGAGTGTTATTGGGCAAGGGTTGAGTCCCTAAAGCTTATCATACTTTGTTTACAGACAAAATGGCAAGTAATCAAGAACACCGCCACAGGAAGAAGACCGACACCGCAAAGCAGGTGAAGGCACTAGCAGAATGCCCGCCACATTTCTTAGAATCGCCCGATCTCGAGGGCGATACAGAGGCATCATCACAACCTCCTGGCAGAGAGTCCCCACCTCACCAGAGCCATTCCGGCCGACACCGCCTCCGATAGCTCCCGTACCTACACCCATCCGACCAGAAATTAAGTGCGTGAGTTATGTTAGCACAAATGATGGCCACTCACAATAAAATCGTAACAACAGTAGCCATCAGTGATCTCGGGCAAGCTTCGAGGGTCGTGGGAATTTTTGGCATTAGGTCCCCACGCTGGCTGTGGTCGAATCGTGTAGAGGTCCCCCTGAGACTTCGGTCGATGCAGAGAATCTTCCGTGTCATGCATGTAACACCTGGCAATCAGCTTGAGCTAGCAAGACTCTGGCTAAGTAGACATAGTCATGTTGTGGTACGAGAGCCGGGAAAGGTCTTGAGGGAGAGATGTTGCCCCTCCAACTGGTCCAAATTTTCCCGTAGGCCTTCCTAGATCATTATTTGCCACTTAGGAGATCCGGGCGAGTTCCCATGGACCAGTTCTTGCACTTGGAGCAGGGCGAGGAGCGTACGAGAATATGCCCTATAGTTTGATTCCTAGCCCATGTCTAGCTTTGTGGACACCATGCCAACCAGAGTCCACCGGTTTATTATGGGTTTGAAACCTTAATTCATTGAGGCATGCATGATGTTTACATCAAAGGGAAGATATGGATATCGCCTTGCAAGTGTGCCATTGCCTTTAATATTGAGAGCCTTAGACAAATGCAATGTGACAAAGACGCATAAATCGTGAGCAACACAAGCAGATATCGATCGATGAAATACGTAGGGAGATCTCGTAGAGACCCAGCCCCGCTGTCGATTGTGTGCCCCCTAAAGCCCCACCTCTACCACAACGGCAGCGAGGTAGATTTGTTCACCGAGGACCGCCGAGTCGGGTGGGAAGTTCTAGGAACAGTAGATTCACCTCAGCAGAGGAGGGTAGAGCAGTAGCGTATACACACCCTCACCCTACCCTATTTGCACTCGGCCTCACACTAGAGCTTGTAGATATGGCTCCACAGAAAGTTACGTATGTACAGGAGGGGCACACGATGAAAGATTCTCCAAATTTTGGGACAAGGTAGCCGAGATAGCCAGGATGACTGGCACGCAGTGGGCCGCAAGCTCTAGCATCCCCGGGAAGGGCGTAGGCCCCTCGTGCCCGCAGGGTTAGGCCGAGGTAGATCAGAGCCTTTCTAGTCTGTGTACGGCCCAAGCCGTACCTATGCACTACCGGGAAGACATGACTCAGAGGCGTCTGCATGGTAACAGTGTATGATGACTATTTTCTCATAACCTCGTTTTATGTATTGATTGATCCAGGTCTACTTTGTCCTACGTTACCCCATTTGTGGCTCGAAAGTTCGTTGTTGCACTGTAATTGCTTCAGTTGTACTCTTTTCGCATCTACACCCGCTTCTATGACTCCATTATAGCTATGATTTATCGAGGGTGTACAAAGAGAGGTTGCCGATCGTCGACTACGTAGATCCGGGGGTAGGAACTAGAGATGATTGATTTCGATGCCATTATGGGTGTGGATTGGTTGGTGCCATGCTATGCTAACGTAGAATGTTGGACCAAGATGGTCCGATTCCAATTTCAAGGGGAGGCAAGACGCAGAGTGGAGATAAAGACAAGCCTACGCCTAAAAGGTAGGTTTATTTCTACCTTCATGGTAGGAAGTTGATAGCTAAGGATGCATTTACCACCTAGTCGTAGTCCAGATGTCTGCAGAGCCTCCGACTCTCCAAATTTCCTGTCTCCAAAGGGTTAATGAATTCCCCGACATATTTCCAGAGTTACCCGGGTATTCCCCTTAAAGAGAAATGATTTTGCAATCGATTTGCTACTGTGCACTCAACCCATATCAATTCTCCGTATCATACCCGCCGAGTCGTAGAATTAAAGGAGCAATGAAAGATCTCGTTAGATAAGGGATTTATTAGGTCGAAAATTTCACCTTGGGGTGCGCCAGCTATTTGTGAGGAAGAAAGATGGTTCGCTCCGCATGTGTGTATAGATTAATGGCTGTACTGAATAAGGTTACAGCTAATAAATAAGTATCCGTCTCAAAATAGATGATTTGTTTGATCGCCATGTGGGGCCGATATTTCTCCAAGATTGACTTACTGGCCCTGGATACCATCGTGTTCGAGTTCATGAAAGAGACATTCCAAGACGACCTTCAGACCAGACACGGCCATTTTGAGTTCCTTAGTCATGTCTTTTGGGCCGACGAATGCCCCAATAGTATTTATGGACCCGATGAACAGATTCACTCATACTTGGACCGTTTCAGATAGTGTTTATCGATGATATTCCTCGGTGTATTCTCGTACAGAAAGTGCACTCACCAGCTCATTTACTGATAGTGCTCCTGCATTCTCATGGACCGCTGGGCCATATGCCAGCTCCTCTAAATGTGAATTTCGCCGAATCCCGGTAGCTTTATTGGGGCATACAGTCGCTGATACCGGTATATTATGTAGACAAGCGTAAAATAGAAGCTGAAAAAACGTGGCCTGCACCTACCACTCCGACCGAAGTCCGCAGCGTTCTTCGGGGATTAGCGTGATACTATAGAAGATTTGTTGAGGTATTCTCCACTATAGCGGCACCTCCGACTAAGCTGACGTTGTAAAGCAAGAAGTCTCCAGCTGGACTCCGAATGTGAGCAGAAGCTCAGGAATCAAGACGCTGACCTCCGCCCAAGATAGCATTGCCGAAGGTACAAAGGGTTATGCAAATTTATTGTATGCTTCGTGTATTGTTGATGTGTGCTGATGCAGCACGGTAAAGTGATTGCTTTATGCTTCCGCATGTGATGAGGGAAACACGAAAAGAATTATCTTACCTATGACTGAACTAAAGGGTAATCCATGCCTTAAAGATAGAGACATTACTTGTATGACATCTATGTGGATATTTTCACCTAATTACAATAGCCTACAATATATCTCACTGTGAGGGAGTTGGACCCCATGGGGTATGGCCGGGGCTCGTTGGAGTTATTGAAAGATTATGATGTGAACATTCCGTATCATCCCCGAAAGGCCAACGTAGCAGCGTATGCCCTCAGCCCGCAAATCTATGGGGAGTTTGGCTCACGGTGCTCGACTGGAGTTGACTAGAGAAATACACACCAATTAGCCGCAGATCCATTCGTGTGGCGTAAACAGAGGACAATGCAGCGGTAATTCAGAACCCCGCTGTGTCGACATTAGTTATAGTGTAAAGGAATGCGTATGAAGATCCTCACTCTAGTTTAGCTTAAAGACAGAATTCAACAAGAAAGCGCTGCATTTTCTCGTGTAATCGAGGATGAAGTGTTGCGATGTAAAGGCCGCCTTTGTGTTTCGGGAGGCTGTGGCTTCACTAGCAGATTATGAGGAGGTACATTACGCCCGCTATTCTCTCCACCTGCATGGCTGTGTAACTACCACAATATCAAGGAAATCTACCGGTGGCCAGGTATGAAGAGGGAAAAAGCAGAATTTGTAGCCTGGCCATGTCCTAACCGCTGCTAGAAGTAAAAGCGAAAAAACACCGAAAACCGTGCGATTGACTCAGACATAGTCAGTGTTCTTTGGAAGTGGGAAGTAGTAAACATGGACTTTGTAGCAGGATTACCCCGTACTGTGCATAGACATGATTCAATTTGGGTAGTTGTTGACAGACTAACGAAATCATCCCATTTCCTGCAAGTGAAAGCTACATTCTCTGCCAAAGATTACGCTGAATTGTATACCGAGAAATAGTTAGATTACACGGTGTTCCAATATCTATTATCTCTCCTCGGATAGAGGATCACAATTTACAAATTAGATTTTTGGCAGCTGCTTTCAGAGAGGTCTGGCAATGTTAGACACTTGAGTACATCCCACCCGCGGATGGAAGGGGGCGGACCCACTATTCGTACGCTCGAGGATATGCTACGGGCGTGTGTGCTGGACTTTAGAGGTAGCGGGATGAGAATTTACCACTGAGCTGAGTTTGCTTATAACAATAGTTAACACCATTTATTCCAAATGGCGCCCTTGAGGCGTTGTATGGGCAAAATATAGATCGCCAGCTTGGCTGGTTTGAAGTAGGAGAGTCGTGTCACTGACAAGCTGTATATTATTCACTACTGGAGGAGAAGGTAAAGCTTATCAAAGAATGCCTACTGGATCACTGTGAGCTTTAAATCGTATGGCCGAAAAGTGCGTAGAAACCTGAATTTAATGTGAATGACTGGGTATTTTTGAAAGTATCTCCAATGAAAGTGGTGATGAGATTTGGCAAGAAAGGTAAGTCATCTGAGATTCATTGGACCTTATCGCATTCGAAGTGAGTAGGCCAAGTGGTACTACAAGTTGAACTTGCCTCCTTAATTAGAGTCCGTTCATCCATTTTTCCACATATCTATGCTAAGAAAGTACATAGGAGACCTATCCCGAGTTGTCCTTACCAGATGTCCGTGTTGCGAAGAGCGGCTTCATGAAGAGTTCCAAGAGCTATATTAGAGTTTACGTATTCGTAGTCTGAGAACTAAAGATATTTGTTTCCGTCAAGGTAGTGTGGCGTAATAAGAACCGAGAGGAAATGACTTGGGGAAGCGTAGGAAGACATGAAAGTCAGATATCCTCACTTATTCCAAGCCTAGTCATCCAAGAGGTATGTTAGTATTGTTATCTTATGAAATGCCTTATATTATATGTATAAATGAGATACCCGACTCTAGTCTTTTACATTATGAATTCTATAGTATTGTGTGGAGTTCCTATATTGACTTTTCTGCATTTCAAGTTTTTGAGATATCCATATTACAGGGGAAACTCTGCAAATTTTTCAAGAATAAGTCGCAGTGTTAAGGTTCCTATAGTAGAAGTTTCATTCGAGGACGAATGTTCTTAAGGAGGGGAGGATGTTACACTCAGAAATTTTTAATATCTAGGATGGCCTATTCGCATTTTGCTAAGGGTTTTAGAATGCCATAAGCATGCTAGAAGAAGGCCTGGGGAAAGATCGATGCACGCCGCACGTAACCATCGCGGAGGAGTCGAGGTAACCCTCCGCGATGGCGCCGTGCCACCGAGGCTCCTGTCCAAGCCCCACTATATAAACTCCCACTTCATCTTGAGTTGATCATTTTCATAAGTTTCAAGAATCCTACAGAGAGAAAACTATAGAGAGGGAGAAACGAACCACCCTATCCATTTTTCATCCGATTACGCGCCAAACGCGGCCCAAACTCAAATTAATCCTAGATACCAAAGCATGTCAGCAGAGAGCATTCCTATAGGTTTAGTTTCAAAAAATTTGGCCGGTGAACCATCGTGCTACCGAGCTAAGGCAAGTGTAATTGCTCCAACTTAGTGTCAATATACTCCTAGCCCTAAAGTAAGCAATTTCCTTCATGACTTTCGAGAAATAGCGAGTTTTCGACAAGCCAAAGTTTGGGCTATATAAATATAAAAGTGATATTTTCTCTCGAATATTAATGCATTTAGTCTCCACTGATATATATATATATATATATATATTGATGTAGTTGGGAGAAATAGCGAATATTGATCGACTATGCCAATTAGCCGAAATCAAACAAAGGTATGTAAAGATAGTTCTTCTACGTAGATAGCAATCCCAAGATAGTAAACTATGTAAAGTCTAGAAGAAGAAACCTAGAAGTCGAGAATTGAGTCCAAGATGAATTCAAGCAGCATGTTTTATAATATTATGTTGTATCTTTGTAATAAAGTTAGTAAAGAAATATCCGATAGTCAGATAATATTTCGATACGTATAGCTCGCATGAGAATCAGCTAATGCATGGGTGTTCTAATAAGAAATCGAATACCGCGATAGTATTTTCAGATCAACATGCTTGCTATACGTGATTATTGTTTGTTGAGACCTGGCTTGTGGTATGAGGGCACCCTTGTTTCCTCGTCGCCCCTGTGGTTAATAGTCAGGTCGACTCGCCTCCATAGGGTGAGGACACTAAGGAGTCGCATGACTAGCAAGAGGACGAAGATGGGATGCAAAGATTTCTATATCAAAGCATAAGAGTAGCATTATAGCTTACCCCGTCGAGCTGCGCCTGTGTGGGGCAGACATGTGCCTGGCTGCATACGTATACAAATTACAAATATACATGGTGAGTCCTACTGACTCGTATACAGCTTATAGTCAGCCCAGAGAGCCCAAGCCGCATACCCAAGGGGCCGGTGGAGGTGCCCGTAGTTAGTAGGTGAGTGAGTGATTTCATTTTTGGATGGTTTTGACCTGTAGGGGGTATATAGATTGTGTGTTGGTTTGAACCTTTCGTCATGGGGGCCGGTATAGGTCCTTGTATGTTATATATGTATGTACATGTTATTTATTAATATAGATAAATTTACCGCCACGCTTCTATTGCATGCTTCGCTCTTACCTTCGCATGTATAAGCTCATTTTAGATCCACTCGCCTGTGATAGTTTTTCTCAAATTTACCGCTATTCGAACTACCAAAGATTATTTCTTATATTCGCCATGCTCGCTTACATACTGCTGCGTGGTACCGATGCCCATTTATGGCGCCGCATTACTTGCCTACAGTACTCACAGACGAGGAGCCGATACCTCGTAATTCCACTCAACACATTGAGTCATCAACTCCCGTCATCCTGGAGCTAGACAACTAGAGGTTTATTTCCTCGTTCTTTTGTTGTGCCAAGATGGGTGGGCGCCGGGGCCTTGTCCCGACCATCTTATAAGTATTCTTAGAGGCTTGGTGCATTGTGTATTCCCGTGGGTTAGTATTGCTCGGTCATGTGAGGCCATGTGTATGTCTTAATTTTTGTTTATGTTGGCCATTTGGGGCCTTATCCGTTGGTAGTGGTGACCTTGTCGGTCACGAGCGCTTTAGTCATGTTTACTTGATTCAAAGTAACTAGACAAAGATGGCAGTTTTGGTTTCGCCCGCATAGGTTCCTTATATTGATGTGGTTCTAGTTAGCCGTTGTGATTGCACAAAGGGCCATAGGCCTACGGGGCCTGGGTCGCATTTACGTCATTATAGGCTGATTCCATGAATCGAGTTAGAGCCAGCTAGGCACCGAAGTTCTTAGGCTCAGCAATGCCTAGCAATTCATCCTAATAGGGCACTAGGTGTTACCATGCCCCTGGGTTGGGGCGTGACAGACTGCTGTGGGAAACTACGAGCCATTGTCGATTCTTGGGAAGAGGATCTCGAGGCCTTCAATGGGTAAAGACCACGACTCGTGGAAGAAAACCACACGAGTTGTGGTGAGGCTCGTGGTAAGTGGGATCGTGTTTTGTATTGGAGAAAACAACAGATAGTGCAATGGACCGTGGTTTCATAGGATAGGTCATCCCGTCCGCTCGTTTGTTAAGTTCCGAGAGAAGGCATCTGCAACCATACAAAGAGAGGCAGGATGGGCCATTGGTGGTTTCCACGACCCGTTGGTACCACCCGTGGGTTCCATCTGACCAATTTTCAAGGCAGGTTCATTAAGGTATTTTTCTGACTTTTTCATAATATAAGGCCCTAAACTACGTCATTTTTGTGTATTTTCCGAGTGTGATAAGATGGTTTAAGTCCCTAATGCATGCCTATTCCCATGCAAGATCTTTTGAGAGGTTTTAGGGAGAGATTCAATCTTCTTCTCCAAGTTTCCATCAATTTCTTTGTAGGTGTTCAAGGAACTTGAAATTAGTCCATTCTCGTGTGTGAAGGATTTATAATGGGTGATGTCTTCCACACTCTATTCCTAAATTTCAAATTTAATTAAGAATCTTCCTATTCAATTCCATGGGGTTTTATCCAAATGCATGAAAATGTGATTTTCTTATGGGTGTATGATTTAATTGAGTTTTACTTTTATTGAATTATGAATGGTGGGTGTGTTTTATATTATTTTCTTTAAAATCATATTTCAATCTTTTTAAATCTAAAATTCCCATTTGATGAAGGTTTATGAAAGTTTTAGTTTATGATGAATATTCAATATTTAGAGTTTATTGATGATGGAAAAGCATGATTTCAAGTTTCCCATGTTTATGAGCATATTTTTGAAAGAATGAGTATGTCAAAGTATTGGGCAATGCCCACATGTTGAAGAATGATTTACGATTTATGAACAAATTACATGATTTATCGATTTATAATGTCGGCCGATGAAAAAGGCCTTATATTCTTTGGCTAAGCATGTTTTAAAGGGGATCAATGATGACAACAAGTATATCTTAGCCAATGAATCTTAATGCATGATGATATTGATTTACGTATGAGCCTATATGCATGTTTTTGGGAGCCGTGTCTAGCACCGAGCAGCCCGGCGTCTGAAAGGACTACGCCGGGTGTCTCATAACCACGTGCCACCGTGGGTTTCTAATGATAATAGTGGCTGATAATGATCCCCTCAAATGTTATATCACGCCTTATGTACGACCATCGCCTGGAAAGCCAAGGTCGGATCGACCCACTTGGAGTGGAGACAGCTTGGGGCATCATGAAAGGCTCTACTATGATGGTGTCGGTTATGATGAGTCCTTCCATTATTCCTCACGTTTTATGCATTTTTATATTTATGTTATTGGCTCAAGTTATGTTTTGATTAAGTTTATGTACGATCATGATAATGAATGACTTATGACATTTGAAAGTATTGAGCCTTAAGTTTACTTAATGGGGTTTTTGATACAAGCATGATGTCCTTCTCCTATGTTTAATTATGAGTTTAGTTTAGTTTTAAATGTCTCTGTTTTATTTACCTTTTGTATACCAAGATATCTCCATGTACCGACCGCATACTTTCTATGCTATATCGTTTCTCATGATACAAATGGTCCGGATCTCAAGGTCATCCTCATCCTTAGTTCATCTCAGCTCTAGCTCACTATTGGTGAGTCCTCATGTTAAGAGGGCTGTTTGAGACTTTCATGTTATTTATGTTTCAGTTTTGGTCGTTAGTTAGATGTTGTCCCATCAACCCATCGTATGTAAAAGGGCTTTCTCTGCATGTGATGTAGAACCTAGCTTATGTATATGCTCAATACTTTCTATTGTTACACTATGTTTATGTTTCTATTATGTTTTATGCTAAATATTCTACTTTATTAAATGATATTAGATGTATGCATGTGCCATTGGTTGACTTGGGGTCTCTCTAGGTCCTTTGTCCCGTGTCTATGATCCGGTGTACATTCGAGTTGTGACACATATGAGTTGGACCTACCAAATAGAAAGTTAGCTTCGTATATCCAAGCCCATGTATCTCTACCGAAGAAGTGTATTGGTGACCCGACCTTATTATTTTGGTGGAGAGCATTGGTGTGTGAAGGATAACCTACCTACAGAGGTTCCTATTGAGTTCCTTGATCGTCAAACAAAGTTGAGAAACAAGGTAGTAGCTTTAGTGAAGGTTTTGTGAGGAATCATCTTGCTGAGGGAGCTACTGAGGAAGGAGAAGCAGATATGATGGCTTGATACCCGTATGTTTTCCTCGTTTCATTTTCAACATAAGGTGATCCGTTTCTCACTAAGATTTCATTCAGCCATTTCAAGTTCATGTATCTAGGTTCCTTTCATGTCATTGCATGTATGTAAGATGTTTCATGAATTTAGTTCGCCATGTATTTTCAGTCCTGAGTCACTACTCCATCCATTTCGCCTTCAATTGTTCGGGCTTTTTAGATTACAGTTTTCCTAGCCCTTCGGTATGCTTATTCTACATTCGAGGATGAATGTCCTAAAAGGGGAGAGATAATGTAACACACCAAAAGTTCCTAATACTAAACTCGGGATATGGGAAGTGGTGTTCAATGTGTAGTGTTTGAAATTCTCTTCAATACGGTAGATCAAGGTACAAGTCATGGTTAATGGGTAATGCAGTCGTAGGAAGACCCATGGTTCGGCCTCGTAGACTTCTTTCCCATACCATGAGTCCACACCACGAGTTGTGGTTTAATGGTAATGCATCGTGGTCACAGGGTCGTAGTATTCTATGGGGTTGGTCAAGTATTGGTCCTACGAGTGATTGTACGTCTCATAGTATTGAATTACAAGTCGTGGTAGGAATCGCGGAAGTATTCGTAGAGTTGGAGAAATTGACCGCTAGCTACAGGAGGAATCCACGAGTCGTAGGTCGATTGTATGACTCATGGTACGGGTCGTACATCTAATAGTGAGCATTTTTCTAGGAAAATTATTAAGGGTATTTTCAAAATTCCTAAGCGCCTAATTTTCTAATGACGTCATTTTAAGCCCTGAAAAGAGTGTTTTAAGAGGGTTTAACATACTCTAAGCCATTAAGCTCCCATTCATGAAAGTTATTGAGAACCTCTTCAAGATCAATACCTAATTTGATATTCTATGCTATATGGTTTCATGATTAGGTTTAGGTGATCTAGTTCAGTCTCACCGATAGCTCGCTCCCATCGCCGGCTCAGCCCTACTTGGGTGAGTCCCGATTGTTCGATAGTCTATCATTTTAGTTTGGTTTTGTCACTTTGTTTCATACTTGAGATAGATGGCATTGTCCTAAAGATCTCATTAGTTAGTAGAGGTTTTTCTGTATTATACTAGTATATTTAGCTTTGTGATGTTATCATTCGATATATCGTTATATGGTTCGGGATTTTCACTTATTCATGTTTAGGTTAGTTTCACTTCTAATATATGCTCTTAGTTTCTATGTTCATGCCATGGGCTGACTTGTAGCCATTCATGGTTCTAGGTCATGTGTCCCCTGCCCGGGGTCCTACCGGGTTGTGATATTTCAAGGCTATGTCGTAACTACTTATCTCGAAAGTGTCCTCGAGCCTAAATGACATGATAATGTAAAATATTGTACCTGATAGACTAATAAAGTGGTAAACTAATAAACCAATATTTTTGGGAAATACTAAGTACACTCATGATCTAGAAATACTAACTTTAAAATTGTAAACTTACATGCCGAATATTATGCTCGTGATAATAAATGATGGAAAATTAGTACTTAGGCTAGCTTTTAAATCATGCATGGTTCAACGCACAATTCATGTAACAATCTAGGGTTAGAAGACATGTAAGTCAAGAACATGAAAATCATATGCTAGGGCTGGGCCAAGACAAAAAATATTGAATTTAAAGCACATTCATGAGTTGTTCGAAAACCTAATTCATAATTTCTACAGGGCTAGAATAGAGAGAGTTTTTGAGGATAAATTTGGGGCACAAGGATGGAAGGGTAACTCTATATACCAAGGATGAATCCGCGAAGAGGAAGCCTCGACCTGTAACCGACGAAGAGCCCTAGTTCTCGCTGAGAGAAAAGCCTTGGATTCTACTATGATGTTCTAAAATAGTCCAAGTGGAGAATGAGGAGGAGAACCGTTTACCCCTATACTTTGAAAATATTCTCAAAAGGATATACTTTAGGGACTAAAAGAGTGGGAAGATACAAAATACCCCTAAGAAAAATATGCTGCAAATCTCGCGATCTCATTACGTACGTCCGACGGCCGAGGTGATGGGTCATGCCCGTCGCCTCAACCATCACCCTTAAATAGAAGAGTGAAAATCTTTCCTGTGTGACGGTACTATGATGGGCCGTCATCAACTTGATGGTCCGCCGGTCCTCTCGTCATCCTTTAAATAGAACAATTCACAATTCTGGTCTAAGTGATAGCCGAAGGGGACGGGATGTCACTCAATTGACGGGCCATTAGATCATCCCGCCTTGTGAGCAAAGGGAACCAACCTTGACGGGACATGTGATAGTCCGTCATCCGGGAACATGACCTGGGCTCGAATTTGGCCAAATAAAGGTGTGATGGGATACTTCCTCCGTCACCCATGCACTAGGTGTGAAACTTCTATTATTTTGCTAGAGAATTCACTCTAGGATCTGAGGTGTTACAATATCTCCCTTATAAGCATTCATCCTCAAGGAAGGCTAACTAGGCCGAACGTATTGGGAAAGAGCTATAATCCCCAAACTAAAAACTAAAGACTCAAAACCGACAGGATCGTCCCGAACCGAGATACATTGTCAACTTAATTCGTGAAACATAGATGCATGCTATGACATGAAAAGAGTCATAGAAGAACTTGATATGAAACTCAATAGAGCACTCAAGGAGGAAATTGGTATCTCGATGCCGAATTTGAGTCAAGAAAAAGGTGAGGGTATTTAGCCATTATATCTGGCTTCATTTCCCATATAGTTTCTTACAAGTTGATTACTCCATAGACTTTATCGATGTGACCTCCTTTATTCCCAACTTACGAACTTGATGGTCCAAAATATATAAGGGGAGCTCTTCAGAGGAGAGACTATCTCCTTACACCAACATTCTCTAAAGGAACAATTGAGGTCGAATCACCGATGTATTTCTTTAACAGAGACACATGAAATGTCAGATGTACCGATTGTAGCTCGCAACAAAGTCCAACTCATAGGCCACACTACCAAATGCGCCTTAGGATTCTATAAGGACTAACATAGTGGGGATTGAGTTTTTCTTTCTTTCCAAACCTCATCACCCCTTTCATAGGTGAAATTTATATATATACCTAATCATCCACAAGAAACTCAAGTTCTCTTCCCCATCCGCACAATTGTCGGCAACTCGAGCTAAGCCGTGCCTCTCTCCCTGGATAAGTCGAACTCTTCATGGCCCCAATCCTCGATTTCAAACCACCATAGGAGACTTCATACCTCCTACCATAAAGTGGATGGAATGGGACCATCTAAATGATGGAGTGGTAGCCGTTGTTATACACAAACTCGATGAGAGGCAGGTGATCACCAACCGCCCCTTGAAATCGATCACATAACTCAACATATCCTCTAAAATCTCTGATGGTCCGCTCACTTACCATCTATTTGCAAATGTAAAGCGGCCGAGCTTAACCCGAGTACCAAGTCCCTTCCCGGTAAATGGCTTTTTAGCAAGCAGAGGTGAACTAAGTACCCTCATTCTAAATGATGCAAAAATGTCACAACCCGAGCTTGGACCCGACACGACATAGAACTTAAGATCACAAGTAGCCCCAAGAAAACCCATGGAATGGCATAATTTATAAAGACCGAACTACCGTAGAACACTATTAGGTGGAAGCTTAAAAAAAAAATAACCAAACACCGACAAATAAAGTACATATGATAAATTACCGACATTTGCTTAAATACCGGAACTCAAGTTGAAACTAACATGTTCTACTTGGAAAAGCCTTCTAAAGAGCCGATGAGTTGCTTGAAAACCCCGCCTAACTCTAAGGTATAAAACTAAAATTGAAAATAACAAAACTAAAAAAACCTGCCTCAGACGAGACTCACCACCGTCAATCCGGCGAGAAAATCGAATAGAGAAACTAGTTGTGATGCCGAGGCTAGGTACTTGAGCCACATTATAAAACGATATAACATAGAAATATGATCGTACTTTATCTTCTTAGTATGCGTGATGTAAATAAACACAAATATACGAGTAACTCATAAATGAACTGTAGCATGTAGAGACCCTATTCGAAAACATAAATACAGTAAATAGTTTGACATCTATGGGAAAACTTCAAGAACTAATAAACTGGAAGTTAGGGTCATAAGCATATCTTTTAAAAACCGATAGATTGAATCGACTAAGGACTCGCTCATACCGTAATGTGGGAGAGCCACAATGCATATATAACCACGTGCGACGTAATGGAGTTTGGATGTACACACCATTGAAGAGAGCTCACCGTACCTTTCTAGGTATAGTAGATGAGTTGTGTGATCACTATCTAGGTCCCATTCAAGCTAATAACCTACAAAGGGCTCGTAGTTCTAGGAATCGGGTGCGCGGAACCCCACTCTATCTAAGTGCTAAGTACTACTTCCCAACTAAAATTTTAGTTAAATCTTAGTTGTAGCCGATAGCTCAACCGATGTCCCAAGACTAAGTTACAACTATTTTTCTGGAAGCGTCCTGAGATTCTAAGGATTTGAAAGAAATTTTGTCCTAAGACTTGTTAGAGTTGCTTTATCTGAAAGTGTCATGACAACTAAAGAACAATGAATATGTTGATAAAGTGATAACACCGTATATACTGGCAAATCGGCCAACATTACCGAGATTGAACATACTAAAAGCATTGACTTTTCCATCAAAGCATCTATGCTAAAATTCATACTTCGAGTGAAAATATCATGATAATACAATATTTCTATCTGAATTATAAATCATGAAAGTTTTATTCAAAAATCATGCTAAATATCAAGGCTAGGAAAGCACAATCGCGGTGAATGAAACAAACATGAATTTCAGCTAGTAATAGCTATGAAAACTTAAAGAATCATCAAGATAAAGGAATTCATAAGCCGACTAAAACCCTAGCTTCTAATCTTCCTCGTAGGGGCTGAAAAATATGTTTTTCTAAAATAATTTGGGATACAAGGGAGGGAAACCTTGCTGGAAGTCCCACATACCTCAAGAATAATCCCGTGAGAATAGCTTGGAAATTTTGAGAAGAAATTGATGCCTCTAGTTCTTGGCTTGACAGAAAACACTAAACTCTACATACTATTCTTGTGAGTCTCAAAAGAAAATGAGAGGAGTGTCAACTAATCCCTTCTAAACAACACTACGACATAGTCAATGAGTTAGGAGCTTAGGATTTTGCGAAGTTGGCCCCTGCAACTGCTTCAAAATCGACTATCTAGATCCATCTGGGTTTCACAATGAGTTGCTGGTTGCACTTACGACTCATTGGAATTAGTTGTTGGTTCTAGGCCCTAAGCCGCTTTCTTGACTCCGACCAATGAACAACAAGATAACTCGTTAGATGCAACAACGGTCAATATATCCAAGGATAGTCACTGACAATGAATGGTGAACAAGATAACTCGTTAGATGCAACAACGGTCATTATATACACCATAGTCAATGAAGGATTTCAAACAACTTCTAAACTTATCCCAACATATGGACAAATAATGATTCTATTATCTCAAACAATGGGTCATTGTTCCTCTTCATTGTTACTCTGGGAAACTCTAGCATTTTTTGGGTTTCCTCTAACGGGCCCTTTGTGGATGAGCCGTTATATCAAATAATGACTCATTGTCCGGCTTGTTTGGAAGATAGATTTGATAGGTTTTTGGGTATTGTAAGAATGGGATGAACAATGACCAAGTTATTACTTATAACAATGGGTCATTGTATCACCCGTTAGTTTGAGGAATGAAAATCGTAGTATTTAATGACTCGACGTATGTCATTTTTAATACAATGGCTCGTTGGTTGAGTCGCTCGAGATAAAATTTTCTGGTTTCTTTTCTCGTTTTTCATCCCATGTCCGGGTTTTGTCTAAGGGAACTTTTGGGGTGTTACAATATCTTCCCTTGGAAATTCATACTAAATGACGACTAAGTAAGATGAAAAGACCGGGAAAGAGCCAGCATCTCGAACTCAAGCCTATAAACTCTGACACAAAGGAGTGACTCGACTCAACCGAGATAGACATACTAACTAAATTCGTGTAATTAGAGTGCACACTAAAACATGAATAGAGCCGATGAGTATGGAATTGAATGGAGCAGTCAAGGAGGAATTAGTACCATGTCAGTTTAGCCAGAAGGGAATATGTGAGGGTATTTATCCATTATATATGCTTCGCTTTGACCCATGTATCTCCCTTTGACTCGGTTGGTTTCTATAAAACCTTTTTACCGAAGCGACCTCCTTATTCCTCGCCTACGAACCGGATGGTCTAGAATCTAAACCAGAACTTCTTCTTAAGAGACTATCCCTACACAAACACTCTCTAAAGGCACTATTAAGGTTGGATCACCGATGCATTTCTATAATGGGTAGACACATGAAAGATCGGATGCACCGATGAGCACTCCGCAGTAAAATTCAGTCTATAAGCCACACATTGCCAATGTGTCTCAAGAGAAGTTTGCACTATTATTCGGGAATGGGGCATGGTTACTCCACACATTGCCGGAATTGTTGCTCTTAATAAAAGAGAAGCACCTCAAATGAGTCCTACACCCATTAAGTCCGCAATGATGACAACCGCATGTAATCGGCCACTCGTACGCCTCTATTTTAGCACAAAAACCAACCAATAGCTTCGCTACTCCTTTTGATTTTGAGCCTAATTTGTCAACCCTTCGAGAAATTGACCCTGGATTTGTTTTTAAGTCGGGATTTAAACACTATGTGCTATTTTTATGTTCGGGCCTGTGAGTCGATGATATGTCTATAAGACGAGCAACTTGGAGTTGGCGCCCGAAAAGAAAAGATCATGGTGCTCGATTTAAACACACCAAGTGTGACAATTTCAAATTTGGTAGGTCTAAGAAATGTGTTTAGGAGGGTGACTGTAATGGTGTAGATGAAAGTACCAAGTGATCGTGAAAGAGCCTCTGGGCGTGAGTGTTTCGTAACGCTTCACAAGTGTTTAAGGTCAATGCTAATGCTTCAAGACATGTTACTGTTCTAAATGCAACTCAAACAACCAATACTTACTCCTTTGGCGAAATCATGTTCCAAGGCAACCAAACCATAGTGTTCGAAAGTGCCTTTGGCTTGCTTGTAAGAAGCACTTTACATTCATGATGCTCTTGTATATATCTTCAAAAAATAAAGCTTGTAATTAGACTAAGATTGATCGTAATTCGCCTTTTACCTAAATAAGAGAAAATCATTCAGGTAACCCTTCTTCTAAGCTTGGGAGCCCCTCCAATAAATTGGGGAAAGAAAAAGAAGTAATATGAAATGAAAACTGGACATGAAAATAAGATTTGATAGCAATTATCACTCTTCATCTTTTAATGGATAGGCCTTGAACACCTTGATTCTTGGACTTAGGTAATGAGCCCGTTCATCAACGAATGCTTTCGTAGTGAAGCAAAAAATTTGGAGAATAGGCCAGGCTTTCCGAACTCGAAAGAAATAAAGTGAGTATTTTATAATGCAAAGATATCCGAAATGCAAGAGTTAAGTGACTCGACTCCGAAAACTTTTCACCATGGCTTTTATTTGATTGGTTTTAGAAGCCATATTCTTCTTCTTCTTGGATTTCTTATTCTCGAGACATGAATGATCCGAGAGGGAACTTTGGCATAACTAATTTCCGCTTCCCATACAAGTTGGAAGAGTTAAATGTTTTGGCTTGTTTTTCACTGCAATAACTGAAAAGAGGCCCCGGGACTGTAAGAATCATTGCTCGTGTGATAAATGTGATAAAGATGGTTACAAATATATACTTCTAGTCGATTTCAAAAAGAATGTCAATGAAGATTGTAAAATAGGTTAAAATGTATCTGATAGTGTATAAAACTTTTACACCGTCGTGTAAATAAGCAACCTTTAGTGAATGCATATATTAATGAAGATTAGAACTCGTAATTCTGCCTTTGGACCGCCATGGAACCGTGAGGTGTTGATGGTCGTGGATCGATTTGCTTCCGGCATTTCTTGAGTACTCAAGAAGCCGAGCCTATTGTATCCTCCAGCATTAGCAACATGTCTAACATGAAGATGTTGATGTTGATGGTGATGGTGATGAAATTTGTTGTTTGTTGAACTGCTCCTCCTCCTTCTTGCCCATCAAGAAGAATCGCCACATACACAAATTTTCTCTCAAATATTTTACCTAAACCAATCCAAAAATAAAGAATCAAGCATCATTTTCAAAAAATTCAAAGAAAAACTAAGGATGATGATACCACTAACCATTCTTGTTGGAACAAGGGCATTTTTGACCTAAAAGTAATAGTAGGGGTATTTTTGGATTAAACTATTAACAACATGAGTAAGGACCAACATTCTAGGACTAAGCTTCTTCTTCCTAACCTCATTACACCTTTCATAGGTGAAATTTCAGATATACGCAATCATCCAAAACAAAACTCCAGCTCCCTTCTCCTTACATCTACATACAATTTCTTATACTCTTTAAACCTGCTTTCAGCCGTTCCCTAATAAGCCGTGCGTCTCCCGACTGTAAATGCTGGGCTTGGCCAGATTGAATCATAGAGAGGGGCTTCGCGCATGCGCAAGAGCGGACGGAAGAGTGAACCCCGCTAAACAATTGCATGCCTCATGCATCGAATCAGTCCCAATACTAAGGTAGCTTCACCAATGTCAAACCACCCGATAGGAGATCTCCACCTCCTACCATATAATACCGAATTGTGGCCATATGAATAAAATGGTAGCTATTATTGTATGCAAAATCGATGAGAGGTAGGTGATCATCCAACCCCGCCCTTGAAATCAATCGCGTAAGCCTCAACATATCCTCCGTGAGTCCGAATGGTCCGCCGCCCTTCCGTCCGCTCCGTGTGGGTGAAAAGTTGTGCTGTTTGACTTGAGTACTCAGAAGTCCTTTCTCGAAATGACTTTAAGTGTGAGGGGAACTGAAAATTTTATCCGAAATGATGGACAAGGGAACTCGTGCAATCTGACTAACTCATGGATGTATAATCTAGCATAATCCTCGCCGAGTCCGTGGTCTTAACTAGTAAAAATGTGCCGATGAAGTCATCCTGCACAACCACCCAAATTGAGTCATGTTGTCGATGTGTATGAGGTAGACTCAGAGTGAAATCCATGTTTACTTCTTCCTACTCCAAGTGGGAATTCTAATATCCGGAAATAAGGCCCCATCTCTCGATGTTCAACCTGACCCGTTGGCAATTCGATACTTAGCCACAAATTCGCAATGTCCTTCATTCCATTCTACCGTGAGACTTCCCGTAGATCACGGGTACATCTTAGTGGCACTCGGGTGGATAGAGTACCTAGTGCTGTGAGCTTCCATTAGTATCCACTATCTTAAATCATCTACATTGGGAACACATAACCTACCCCTGCAACGCAGCGTACCATCTCCCTTTGGAGAATGCTTCCACCTCTTTCCTAAAGACTCGGCTTCCTTCAACTTGAGTAGGGATCGTGTCTTCATCCTACTTCCTTGACTTAACCCCCACCATCATGGAGTGACTCACCCACCTAGACTATAATCACCTTCTACCGAATCAACCAACCGACCCCTAACCGAGCCATTGCGGAATATCCTTTGCCGCTTCCTTTAAGGAAACTCCCATAACATTCTTACGCAGGGCACGCACTACATTGGCCTTGGTTCCATTGATACAAATACACTCATGCCATAATACTTTAATAATTTTAGCCATCTTCTTCGATTTAGATCTGTGTCCTTCCGACCGAACACATACTATAGGCCTGTGCTCAAGAAAATATCACATGAACTCCATAAAGGTAATACCTCCAAATCTTCAAGGAATATACTACCGCGCCAAGATTGTAGAGTTGATAGTTTTTCTCATGAGCCTTGAGCCGTGTAGAAGCATAAGTTACACTTTTCCATGATGCATCGAATGCCAACCAAGGCCAACTCTAGGGGCATCACAATTGATCACGAACTGTCTCGAACCTTCGCAAAGTTAGAACTGGTCAGAGTGAGTTGAGTCTTCAACTCAAAACTCTTCTCCGATTCATCTAACCACCTATTACCTCACCTTCTTTTGAGTTATTCTTTGTCAAAGGAGAGGCACCCGAGGAGAACTCTTCTATGAACCTTCAGACAATCCGCCTAGGCCCAATAAACTCTTGATGTTTGACGAAGAAGTGGGTCTTGCGCTCCTCGATCGCCACTATCTTTTGAGAATATACTCGAATACCCTTAGTGGAGACCATATGACCAAGGAATGCAATCGATTTCAGCCAAAATTTGCACTTGCTAAATTTAGCGAACAACTAGCGGTCCCCGAGACTCGCAACCTCTATCCTCAAGTAATCCCGCATGTTCCTCCCTCTATTCGGAGTAAACCAAGATATCATCTATAAAGACAATAATGAACATGTACAGTGTACTATTTGAATACCCCGTTCCATCGATCCATAAAAGCTGTAGGAGTAATGGTTAGTCAAAAAGACATAACTATGAATTATACCGAGTTTTAAAGGTCAGTTCTTCGAAATTTTACATTCTCTAACCCCCGAGCCGGTGGTATCCTCGATTTGAGTTCTACCTTGAACAATAACTAGCTCCCTTAAATTTGATCGAACAAGCCATCAACTCGGGTAGAGGATACCTTTTCTTGACTATGACCTTGTTCAACTGATGGTAGCCGATGCATATTCTGAGTGTACCATCTTTCTTTTCGCACGAATAGATTGGGGAAACCCATGGAGAGATATTGGGTCTGGAGAAGTCTCTTATCTAAAAGGTCTTTAAGCTATTCCTTTAACTTCCCTAACTCCTGGGGAAAGAATTTGTCCAGAATGCAGCCACAAATTTGTCCACTTCACCGGACTCCGCCCATTTTCCTTCCCTCTTTCCACTACTTATACCATATTTGAGCCACTCCTTTAACCGATGAATGGCCAAGTTTTCACTTTTTATAGAAGTAACACCTATGATTTAGGTGATCTTATGTACCTCGTCTATTAACTCCTAGCTGTGTCCTCATCAACCTTAGACCCGTGAACGTCGGGGATTCATTCGAGTAAAATCCCGCACTTGAGCAAAAGATGTAGACCCATTAGTATTGATTGGTACAATGTTGTGCTGGGCTGGGACTGATCCAAAGATTTGAATATGCACGTAACTCCGTATGTGACACCCGATCGTCTTGAGGGGCCGCGGAGTTGGTGGGCCCGGTTGGTTAGCATTATTGTTCCTTCTTTCCATTTTCTTTTTGGAGGCATTGACAACTCAAAAGTTAGGCATGAGTTAGGGATGAAAATTTTGCCGTATTAAACTCTATGCATGATAAGAATCATAAAGAAAGGAAATTTTCTTTAAAATGCCTCATAGCCTCCCCTCAAGGGTGCGCGTCACACCCATGAAAAGTGACTCTATTTTTATGCGGCTTTCGACATCCTAGGACACTCTAAACCTGATGCTCTGATATCAAGTTTTCAAGACCCGAAGTTTGCACTCGGACGCGACACAAGACTTAGGATCACAAGTGAATCCAAGCAAAACCCATGGCACATGACATACCCTATAAAGACTAATCTACCAGAAAAGACTATTAAGATGAAGATGTATAAAACAATAACCAACACCGACTAAATAAAGAGCACCGATAAATGATTGACATTTGCTCAAACATTAAAACTCAAGTTGAAATTAACATGTTCCCGTCCGAAAGCATTCTAAAAGAATCGATGAGTTACCTGGACAAACCCCAAACCTAAATCTAAGGTCGAAACTAAACCAAAATAAGTGCTGCTGAAAGCCCGCCTCGCAGATGAGGACACCACTATCAACTCGTTGGAAAATCACCGAGAAATTGGCTACGGTGCCAGGGCCGGTATTTTGAGCCTATATCATAAAAATGATATAGCGTATAGAAATATGTGATTAGTACTTTGAATGTACCAGTATGTGAGATGTAAATAACCAAAATATACCAGTAACTCATAACTAAGCATTAGCATGCAGAGATCCTATTCTGAAAACATAAATACAATAAATAGTTTGACATCTAGGGAAAACTATAAGAACTAATAACTTAGTTAAATACAGGCATATTCAAAACAAGATAGATTGAAATGGATTGAAGACTCTGACTATACTATACCGTGAGAGAGCCAATAACCGGCTATAACCACGTGAGCTAGACATGAAGTTTGATGTATACATCCAATCGGGTGAGTCCACCGTACCTTGCCCGGTATAGTACGAGCTGTGTGATCACTATCTGGGGCCCATTCATCCTAATAACCTATAGCAGTACGTAGTTCTAGGAACCCGGTGTGTCAACCCCGCCCCGCCTCGGGATGCTAAATACTCCTCCCAACTGAATTCTAGTTATATCTAACTATGTTGATAGCTTAAAACTAATATCCCAAGACACTATGTCATAACTACTTCTCTAGAAGCGTCTTTGAGCTCCAAGGACTTGAAAGAAACCGTGTTCCCAAGATTTGTCGAGCTTCTTATCTCGAAAGTGTCTTGACAGTGTATAGAACAACGAATATGCTAATAAACGATAACACCGAATATACCGAGTACCGACAATATTACCGAGGCCGAATATTACCAAAGCTACTGACTTTCCATCAAAGCATCTGTGCTAAAATTCATACTTCAAGTGAAAATATCATGATAATACAATATTTCTATCTGAAGTTTAAATCATATAAGTTTTATTCAAAATCATGCTAAAGATCAGGGGTAGGAGCACATCAAGTGCGAATGAAACCAAGACATAAAATTCAGCTAGTAATAATAAGAAAACTTAAAGAATCATCAAGATTAAGGAATTCTTAAGTTGACTAAAAACCCTATCTTCTAATCTTATACAGTCTAGAAATTATAAAACTTTTCTAAGGTAATTAAATTGGGACACAAAGGGGAAACGGAACCCCTTGCTTGATCCCACCAAGAAGAATCCCAGAGAATTAGTTTGGAAATTTTGAGAACGTGATGGGATGTTCTAGTTCCCTTGCCTGAGAGGAAAACTCAAACTCTATGTACTATTCTCGTAAGTTTGGGAGAGAATGAGAGAGAATGACTGACCGAATCCCCTAAACAGATTCCGATACGATATAAGTTAATGAGTTAGGAGCTTAGGATTTTATGGTGTCGCCTGGGTAACCGTTTGCACCGACTGCCCGTGATCCAACGAGCTTCACAACTAGTCGTGCTGATATTGACCACGCACTGGCCGAACAAAGTTTTGAGCCAGTTTGGAAGTTAGTTTTGGACTCCAAACCAATAAATAGATAGACGATTCATTAGACGCAACAATGGGTTGTTGTATCTAGTCATAGTCAATGAAGGATTTTAAACAATCCTAAATTTCTCCCAATGGACGGACTGTGTAATCACCCGTTATCCGAAACAATGAGTCGTTGTTCTGATCCTTTTCACGGGGAAAGTCTAGCATTTTCTTGTTTTCCTCTAATGGTTCCGTAGGACGAAGCCATTATATCAAATAATGACTCATTGTCCGCTCATTATTTCAAAGGGCGCATTTGATAGGTTTCGTGTACAAAGAACGGGTCAACAATGACCCTTTACTAACAACGTGTCTATGTATCACCCGTTAGTTTGAGGAATGAAACCGCAGGTTGAAAAAACGACTCAAACAATGGGTCATTTTACCGACAATGACTCGTTGGTTGAGTCGTTGGTTGAGCGTTCCGAGAGTCAAAACTAGGGGCGGTAGTGAGTCGAGTCTTCATCTCTTGAAATCTCTTCTCACAAGCATTGTACAACTGAAACTTGACTTTCTTTGAGTCAACTTGGTCATAGGGGAGAGGCAATAGAGGAGAATCCTTCCATGAACCTGCCTATAATAATCAAATTTAGGCCCAAGAAACTCCTAATGTCTCGATAGAGAGGTGGGTCTTGGCTAGTTCTAATCGGTTCGACCCTTGGATCCACATGAATATCCTCACTGGAAATAACATGAACAAGGAATTCCATTGATTTCAACCAGAGCTCACACTTGTTGAACTTAGCGAACAACTGGTGATCCTTAAGAGTCTGCAAGACTATCTTCAAAATGCCTGCATGTTCATCCTCACTTTGAGAATAGATGAGTATGTCATCTATGAAGATGATGATGAACATGTCCAAGTATTTTCTTGAAAACCCCGTTCATCGTGTCCATAAAAGTTGTAGGAGCATTCATTAGTCCAAAAGACATAATAATGAATTCATAGTGACCATATCGAGTTCAAGGCCATCTTGAAATGTCACATTCTCTCGACTCCGAGCCGATGATAGCTTGATCTCGAGGTCTATCTTGAAAGTAACTAGCACTGGCCGGTCAAACAAGTCATCAATCCCGGGAGATACTATTCCTGACTATGACCTTGTTCACCGACGGTAGTCGATACACATTCCGAAAAAATTTGTAACACCCCAAAATCTCTAATATTAGATCCTAGACATAAAGTAGATAGCTGAAGTATTAATCGGATAAAAATCACGTATGAGTCATATCACGACTCATGCTGAGTAACCACGGATTGTGACTTGATCATAGGGAGAAGTGCATGTTTCAGGTTTTTAGGTACCACGACCCAAGGGATGATCTGCAGGGGTGGTACAGTTTGTAGTATGGAATCATGAGATGAGGATAAGAGAAGTTTCTCTGGATTTGTTTCGTATATTTACTTAGTCTTACTACGACTCAACAGAGGTGGTACAAGCCGTAGTATCCATCTATGATGTGAAGATTAGAGAAGAACCAACTTGGCTTCAGGAGGTACAAGTACATGTCACAGATTGTAGGATCATGGTATGGTTCATACCATCTGTTCGTAAGATGAGATATTGTATGCCCTTAATTTTTGGGATAAGTTTAAACTATTATAGAATATGGATAGACTCGAACACGATGAATTTTATAGAAACAAGGTGTTAATATCAATTCATAATTGTGAGAAGTACATTAGATAAAATTTAAAGTCATAAGGAACCTCTAGCATAAAGTTGAGTTGAGAGTTTTACTACCGATTGAGTTTTTTCATATAAGTTCTTACAAGGATCGACTTTAAAAGATCATAACTCTCATTTTAAAAAGTTTTTTTGCAGATCCTTAATATCCATAAATCTACATTTGAGTCTTCTTTCCAACGATCCATTCTTGCATCAATCAAAATTTGGAGTATAAAGTTATGGCTAGTTTAGTGAAGCACCTGGGTCAAAGTTCTTGACAAACAATACTCAGCCTACCACCACGAGTCATGGTATGACTCATGGTATGTAGGTAAGAATAATACCAAGCACCCATAGCAAAAGTTTTAGAAAGATGTTAAGCCACCCTAAGCCAAGGAATGGCATACCACGACCCATGGTATGTCACTACGAGTCGTATACCACTCGCTGCATTGACGCATGCATTTTTAAGAACGCTTTTCCTAGGGTATTTTGTAATTTTATATGCGTTTAACTCCTAAATTAGGTCATGTTATGCTTCCTTTGGATGATTTAAAAAGGTTTTTCCTAGACCAATCATTTACTAAAAACCATTTATGTCATCTCTCTCCCTTCTTCTCTCAAGGCTCAAGAACTAGGATTTCTTTTCCAAGGTGTAACAAGCTTCATGATCTTTAGGGTGATCCTTCAATTAGGTATGTGGACTTCAATAAGAGTTTCCTTTCACCCCTTGTGTCCTAACTATGTTGTATTCATGATCCTAACTCTTAAATTCCTAGAAAGCATGTCCTAGGGTTTCGATTCTACGTAGGAATCTCTTTTGTAAGTCAAGTCTTTCAAGCTTCCTATGATTAATAGCCATGTATGCTCAGCGATTTTCTTCTCAAACTCATTATTTATGTCTATGATATGATAATAGCATAATTTCTAAGACTCAACCATGATTTAGAACTATTTTCGAAAAATATGGTCTGCTTGATATAAAATGATTCTTCCATGATTTCAATAAATATGATTTGCACTATGATTTGAGTATATGAATTTATAAAATTTAAAAGATGATTAGTATGTATATGTTTGTTTAGACTCTCGCATCTCTTTTATTAGAAAGCAGCCCCGACTAGTCTTAGAACATCAGTTTAGCCCTCTTGCTGTGCATGTTCATGGTCTTTTAGGTTATTAGACCTTGTTAGAGAAAGTGGTTTCGATTAGTCTTGGGACATCGTGTTAGGATTATCGCCTACATGTATCCTCATGTTCGGGGCTGGGAGTGGAACACTTAGTAATCGAGTAGGCCAAGGTTCCAATGTACCTAGGTCTCGTAATTATGTGCCACCGCAGATAAGGAATCCTTGATATTAAAGAATGCTTTCTTGCTCGAGAAATATGGTCTCCTCGCTATTGAAGAGCATTTCCCTTGCCTCAATGGGCGTATGCAAGGGTCTTCATTTTTGGAGATTTTCTCCTTAAGTTCACGAGTGATATCACGCTAGTCATGGTTTTTATCCTTGGCAAGGTATGAGCTCCCTCTCCCAACTAGGGTTACATGCTGTGCTCCATGAGGCCTACATTAGAGTTTGTTAGTTAATAGGCTCTCCCATTGGGCGCCCCGCTTCAGTCAGCATAATTTATAATTATAGTTACAACTTCAAATATTCAAAGGCATGTAATGCGACCCTTAAAATCACTTTTACTTGTATGTTTTTTAACTATTTTCAAACTAGTATATCATGTCGGTGATATATGCATCTAAGATAGGGTGATTGTACTTCACTCCAAGTTATGTTTCCGCCTCCAGTTTCTTTTAGTTTACTAGCATGTTTCCAACTTCGCTTACTTTTCTCACATACTTAGTTTATTCAAAGTATTGACTCGTATACTTTATGGTATATCATTTGGATGATATAGATTCAATTATTCGTACCTTTCACCTGTTAGACGAACAAAGGCTTTAATTCTATCACCGACGCTGGTGAATTCTCATGTCTTCCGAGGTCGGAGTTATGTTTCATTATTCGCATGTTTATAGTTTCAGATTTGGAATTAGCCGGGGACTTCTCCCAAAATCATAAGATTAGTAGAGGCTTTTAGACAAAGGTAGTGTTAGTTTCAACTTATGACCGAATGTTGTTATCAAATTTTTATGCTTTCCTTTGAGTTGTTATATTTCGCTAGTTCGGCCAAATATGATTGATTAGTCATTGTTATGTTGGAATTATGTTATTCCATGGGTTATCTTAGAGATACTCGTGGATATAAGTCCTGGTAAGTTACATAGGGTGTGACTTTGGGTCATGATAGTACCATTCTTCTTTCGCACAAATAGGATTGGGGGCACCCCATGGAGAGATGTTGGGCCAGATGAAGCCTTTGTCTAACTTTCAGTTGTTCTTTCAACTCTTTAAGCTCAGCTGGAGCCATTCTATAAGGAGGAATTGAGATAGTATGGGTATTTAGAAGGTCTATTCCGAAATTGATTTCCTTCTCTCGAGGGACTCCGTGAAGATTTTGAGAAATACATCGGGGAACTCATTCACAACTGGAACCGATTCGACGCCTAGGGTTTTGGAACTTCTAACTCGAACTAGATGATTGATATATCCTTATAAATTATTTCCCTAGTTTTAAGATGAGAGATAAACAACTCCTAGGCACTAAAGTACTACCTTTCAATTCTAGGACCGGTTCACTAGGAACCGAAACTTAACGACTCCGGTTCCATACTCGACCGAGGCATAACAAGAGTGTAACCAATCCATACCAAGGATGAGGTCAAAATCAAACCATGTCTAACTCGCACCGCCAGGTGACTTTTGTAAACCGTGACTGGGCAATTTCGTATACCCGACTGCTATACTGAGTCACATGGGTAGAGTATATAGAAAGTATTCGAGAGGATTTTAAGCTTATCTCAAACTGGAATGCAACATAAGGAATCACAAAAGAAAGTGTGGTCGGGATCTAGTAAAGCATAGACATCAATATAGAAAATGTAACACACCCGCAAAATGTCGTGAGTTCTCCCGGTCCTAACGTGAAGATAGAGCATAAAAGCAATGGGTCACTGATGATCACCATACCTCGAAGTAGTATCCCACTTAGTTTGGCGAATTCCGTCGAAGCTATTGAAGTAGTGGATTAGGCCTTCCCTCGTCCTACGATAGGCGCCCTCTACCTATGACCCAACTAGCCATAACCAAACAATCCTTCACCTGCACGTACACTCTCCCAAGTGGTTCTTACCACACTTAGGACATACTGAAAAGTGCTTATATACCGTAGACATGGCTTTGAGACCGAGAGCTTGATGCTCGGCCATTTCGATCATTATCGGTTGTCCGGGAGAAGGATCATTAGTCAAGAGGGTGTTGGAGCTAAAGATCTCTATTGATGATGGGAGCGGTTACCACCGTCCGACCTTTGCTAAGAGTACTCAAACTGTCCTATTTTTGCCCTCTTGCTCTCCCCCCTTTCCATTTATTTCAACTTTTCCTCCTTAATTTGTCGGCATGGATTATAAGTCTTGAAATGTCCATATCGCTGATGAGTATGGCGGTCCCGCACTCTTTGACCATGTCCATGTAATCATGAGCACGGTGGTCCTACAGTCCTTGACCACTAAGTTAAGACTCCATTTATGACATTACTTGCGCAGCCCTCGGCTCAAGAAATCCATCTCTGAGTATATTTTGACAATGAGGTTTCTTAAGGCATACCTAACCCGGCTATATTGTTTTGTTTCGCATTGACGAACTCTCGCAACCTTGCTTCCATTAACTCTTGGAGCAAGAGCCTATCCAGAAATATAGTCACGAACTCATCCAATCAATCGTAATCTGCACCATCCGGCTCTCCTTTCCATTGTATGTACCATAATTGAGCCACCTTTCAACCTACAAGGTGCAAGCCCGCACTTTCGATAGAGGTAACACCCATGATTTGGGTGATCCTCAGAACCTCATCAATAAAGTCCTGTGGGTACTCATCTACTTTAGACCCAAATTCTAGAGGATTCATCCGAGTAAAGTCTCTAGACTCTGATAGCAGCTTGTAGGTCCATTTGCTGCTGGAGAGTAATGGCGACCCGTTGGTTGACCTGCTGGTCATAGCCTCAGCAAGCATCTAAATAGTAGCCCGAAACTCAAGATATGTCACCGATCATTCTCAGGGGTTGGCTGAGCCGGTGAGGCTTGGCCGGTTAGTGTAATCATTCCTCCTTCCATTTACTCTTTTGGGAGGCATTGTCACCGAAATGGTAGGTAATTAATTAGAAGGATATTTTAGAGTTCCATACTCAACGCACAATAAGAAATCAAGTGAAAAACGGAAACTAATCACAACGCCTTGTAGCCTCCTCATAAGTGTGGCTATTCACCCATGAAGAATACTCACTCGACGCGGATTTCAAAACACCCTAGGACACTCTAAATCCAAGGCTCGATACCAGTTTGTCACGCACCCCCAGCTCACCCTCGGATGCACACTCTGCCTAGAGTCACCAGTGACCCTGCTAAACCATGACATAGTATACTACTAACATAACTGGCTCACAGAAAACTGAGGAAGCATTGAAGTGTAAAACATTCTTTTTATGAGAATATATAATATCGCAATAATCAAGTTTTAAAACAATAATGAAAATGCTAAGTTGAGACTACTACTACGCTGTCTGAAAGACTTACTAACTAATGAGTTGCGGGGACAATCCTCCAACTAACTCTAAAGTTTGAAAATTGGAAATGAGAATAAATAAAGTAAAAGACTACGGTCCTCGTGAGATGTGGACTTACCACACAACCGTCGGATATCGCCGAAACTAATGCGATGCCGAGACTAGGTACTCGAGCCTATATCATAAAATGATATAGCATATGGAGAATGTGATCAATACATGAAATATACTAAGTATGTGAGATATAGAATAAAACATAAGTATATTGATAACTCAAACTATACCGACTGATATGCAATGACCATATTTGAAATCATAAATAATTTCTAAAGAGTCTCAAAATATGAGAATACCGTAAGAACTAATAAATCGAATTAAAGTCATAAGCATATCCCGAAATTACAAAGATAATTCAGACTGAGGATTCTGGTTGTACTATATTATGGAAAAGCTCGTTAATCAATATATAACCACGTGAGCCAGCCGTGGAGTTCGATATATACAATTCCCATTGAGGAAAGCTCCACCGTATCTGCTGTGTGGTTATAGTGGCCGAATCAAGATCACTATCTAGGCCCATTGGGCCTGGCAACTCATGGTGGCACGTAGTGCTGGGAGCTTGGGTGCGCTGAACCTCGGCTCACTCATGCCAAGTACTACCCCAACTGAAAACCTAATTGTATCTAATTGTACCATTAGCTCGAATTTAGTGTCCTAAGGCTGCTGGACCACTTATCCGAAGTGTCTTGAGAGCCTAAAGGACCCACAACTGAAAATATTGAAAATTGATATACCGATAAAGTGGTAAATGATAAACCGATACTGGGAAACACTAAAGTCCCTCATGATCTGGAAATACTGATTTTAAATTGAAACATACATGCTGAATATTATCCTCAAATAATAATGATGGAAAATTACAACTTAGGCTAGCTTTAAATCTCCGTTCAACCCAAAATTCATGTAACAAACTTGTGGGTTAGAAGACATTTAAAGGAGAACATGAAATTCATATGCTAGGTTATAGAAGCTTGCAGAAACAATTTAATTTAAAGGACATTCATGAGTTGTCCGAAAAACCCAATTCAAAATTCAAGGGCTAGAATAGAGAGAGTTTTTGAGAATAAATTTTAGGCACAAGGATGGAAGGAATCCTACATACCTTAAGGATGAATCCTGAAAAAGAAGCCCGAAATTCTTGCAACCGATGAAGAGCTCTAGTTCTGCTTGAGAGAAAAACCTTGGATTCTACTATATACTCACAAACAAGTGAGGAATGAGGGAGAAGAACCTGCGACCCCCAAATGCTTCAACAATATTCTAAAAATGATGTATTTAGGGATTAAAAGAGTGGGAATAGAAATACCCTCGGGAATAATATACAAATCATGATCTGTTATCAGATACTGATGCCGAGGTGACGGCCATTGCTAGTTTGAAGGTCTGCCCACTGCCGCCTTAAATAGAAGAGCATGCAAATATCTTTCCTAGGTGACATATCATAAGCGTCCTTCAAACTTACAGCCTTCTTTACAAAAGAGTGTAAACGGTCATTGTATCAAAAACAAAAATAACTTGAGATTGCCCAAGTTGCATCCCACAAGGATTGTCGTATTGATACACAATAGTCATTCATTAAATTGAATCCAATTCACTCAATTTTCTCAATACAAATAAGAGAAAATTGGGGGAATCACGATTTATAAAATGTAAAAATATGAAATTGCACACAGAAACAAGGCAAAGTATTGAGAGACTACTAGTTTGATATTGATAACTATTTCAATGGGTTGGAATTGTTAATTGCTCCTATCTTTACTCGACAATATGATTAGCTGTGGATTAGGCGACATCTTAAGTTTCTCAACTAATTAAATGTCTTATACCTCGGGTTTTGTCAAATCCTGCTGTTCCTCCTCACAACAACCACATCAACTTGCGTATGGATTCACTATTTCTAGCTCCAATCCTAATGGATGTGCACAATGGATTTGTACATGTTCAGCCCAACCCCACATAATTACCACCCAAATACCCATTAGTGTTTCTCACCCATACCTTAATTTCCTTTTCAAGCAAAATCAAAGTTAAACAAACATACAACCTACATATTGCAAATATTAGTTTTCAACTTAAAATTTAGAAGAAACCCTAAAATCATACTAATTGAGTAAATCAAAGACCAAATAAACAATACCCAACCCAAATCAACCCCAATCATTCACACACCCCTAACAAAGAATTCAGCTACTCATGTAAGTAAACTAAGACATTGTATTAAACAAAAATTCAATATCCATTCACAAACTCGAGTAAGAGAAATTAAAGCAAGGTCTCGAACTCCAATGGAGTTTTCTACCTTTCCATTGAAGAAGATGACTCTTCTCTTTCTACTTCTCTCTACTTTCTATGCTGCCAAAAGCAATAGAATAATCAAATTTTCTAGAATGGTATATTTACTTTTTATGAGATACAAAAATAGGGTACGACTGCTCCTCTTTTTCTCAGATTTGATGTTTTTACCCCTGACTAACGGACTTCACTTGTGATTCATCGGTGGTTCACTGGTGCATGTTCGTTGAAACGTTGGTCAGCTCTAGCTGAAGGATTGTGAGATTTTGCTCTTCAAGCAAGCGCCACCGGGGTTCGCCTATGCAAATCATGACTGGCCGTTGGTCATAGCTTATCGCAGCTTAGTTCTTTAGAACTTCGGGCGTTGGTACGCGGTTTAGTGGTGCTCATATGCAGTTCACCAATGCTCATTTGCAGTTCAAGTTGGTCTCGATCCTTCTTCCAAACAGTAGGCAACAACAATCCAAGATGTCGCCGGTATCCTCTCCATTTCCATGCTTTTGTTCAATTTCATGCTTTTCCATTAAAGTTAAGTACCTACAAGGATCAAAGATAAAAGGCATAAACCCTTCCTAATTTGAAAACTAAGCAAAACTCGTTTAAGAGCCTTATAAGTTGGTAAATTACCAACTCATCAATGGGCCACGTGACGGGTCAGCACTCACCTCGATGCCCATCGGTCCTCTATCATCCTTTAAATAGAACGGTCTAAAATTATAGTCTAAGTGATGGTTGTAAGGACGGGCTATCACCACTTACTTGGTCGATCATCCGCCACTCAAAGTAGGGAACCCGACCTGACCTGACACGTGACACCATTTGTCTAACCGACGATCGTCGCCTGGGCCACAAAGGTGTGATAAGATGTCACTTCTTCACACCCATGCGCTTAAGCATCTCAAACTTCTATTCTGCTTCTATGATAAGTCACCTAGGATCTAAGGTATTACATTAATCGAAACTAAAATCAATGCTATAGAGTAACATTATTGAATCAATCTCAAGTGGCTATCTATGAAGCGATATAATCGAAGAATAGGTGTCGGAATATAGCTCCTATGGCTTTCTAAAGCTATATAAAAATAAATACTATAAGACTCGGGGACTTCTCTCGCAAGTAGGAGGTCTCACTCAACAACCGAATGATAGTAACATCTTAAAGGCGTCCGTCGCACCTTGTCTACCCGAAATCAGATTATACTAAGATGTAGCGCCAAATGGCTTCGCATGTGAAATGTACGATACACAATAAGGATAAATGAAACAATGCTAAGTAAGAGTATCTCAACCGAAAGGATAAACTCAATGAAGCAATATAGTTGAAAACTAAAAATCAATGATGCATAAAACACAATATGATCAATGTGTAAAGCAATTATGCAATAAAACCGTACACCAAAACAATTCGAAAACACAATAAAATCGCATAATTTTTAACTTGGGAGCTTTCTCATAACCGACTCCATCTTGAATGAGCACATGATGCTCCAACTATCCGGCTCGAGTTGAAGAGTCACAAAGCCTTGCCAAGGCAAGTAGAATGATCACAATCTATGGATCCATAATATCAAGTCCTTACTGTGGACTTTCTTTAAGGAGTCACCCAAAACAACGACATGATCCTATCTTACCTGGCTATGTAGTTTAGCTTACGAGTTATGTGAACTCTTCACCTAACTCGATGCTAAATAATCCTCCCAAAACATATGCACATATACTTATGTCTATCTGAGGCATCTTGAAAACACCTTTTATGCACTTTAACTATAGATATAATAGATGTTTTAAAACTCTTGTTAAGACTTAAGCTCAAATTCTCTTTACTTAAATGAAGAGCCTTTAACTCAAAATATTCTTTAAAAACTTATGAGCCTATATGCTCAAAAAATCTTATGAATTCCAAAAATAAGGCTTACTTAGCTTTAGAAAATCAAAATAATACTTTCTTTCTCAAAATAGATTTATGAAAATCTTTTAAATATCTGCTCAACTTTGTGAAAACAATGGAATTGAACTGAAATTGCAATGCTTTCAAAATCATGACTTTATGCTATAGGGTTCATGAGATAAGAGACATGAACCAATCCTCAATCAATTACTCAAGAATTCAAGAGAATATCATCAATAGACATCAAGAGAATAATGATCAACAAAAAAGAGATATAATTAAATAGGAATAACTAAACAATGAACAATTTAATTGATAAAGAAGAAGAGAATTCAAGAATTGGATAAAAACCCTAGCTTTGATGTTAATAAATTCTTGTTTTATTTAGGGAATATGATAACTAGAAATCCTAATTTAGTTAGCCTTACATACTTGGAAAGTCAAACTTAGACTCAAGCTTGAAGAACCCTGGGTTGAGAAGATGACTTCCTAGCTTGCTTGGATGAACTTAAGAGCTAATGATCCCGAATTCATGTTGTAATTGGAACTTGATGAGCCTGATGACAAATGACCTGGCCATAAGGAGTCATGAAGTTCTAAATGAGTTTAAGATGGAATCCTTGACCATGAGGCATAGGATGTGTTGTGGTATGAACAATGGGTCAGCGGCATCATCCATGACAAGGATAATCAGAAGTGAGCAAAGTTGATCCAATGACCACGAGTCATGGGACAACACGAGACCACACGAGCCATCCTGTCCATCCATTAGTTGAGGATCAGAAATTCACCAAGAGGCCTCATGACTATGATAGGCCACCACGAGTCATGGTGACATAGACGACTTCGGTATGACCTTCATCACCGGTAAGGTGAGAAAATCAAAAACGAAGTTCCTAGGGGTAATTTAGCAAATTTTTATATTTTTATCTCCTATACTAGGAATTTTGGGATTATTAAAGAGTATATTTTAGTTTTTAATTATTCTAAAACTTCTGTTCCTTCCATTAAAATGTGAATTCAAAATCACAGCTCGTTCATCATGTTAGAAGTCTTCCTCTCTAAATTAGGATTCTTCAAGCATGAGGCTAAGCTTAAATTTCTAGGTATGTAAGGATAACCTAAATAAGGATTCATAATCATCCCTATGCCATAGGTCTATGCAAGAGTCATTGGGATTAAAGCTAGGATTTCCTTACCAGGATTCTTGATTGTCTTCTTCCCTATCTATATATGTTGAATTGCCACTGTTGAATTTCTCATTTTGAGTTGATTATTGATTATAATCCTATTCTATTGAATTGTTGATCATCCTTTTCTGATTATTGATTGTTGATTAATGGTTGGTTCATATATTCATATCCCATGAACCCAATTGCATAAAGTCGTGATTTTAAAAGCATTATTTTGAAAGCATTGTCTTTTGAAGTAAATGCATCTTTTTCACAAAGTTAGCATATTTTAAAGCGAAGCTTCATAAAGAGATTTTTGGTAAGGAAAGCATGATTTTAAGTAAAGTCTTTTTTTTGAAACTCATGAGATGATTTTGAGCATGGAGCTCACACGTTTTCAAAGAGATGTTTGGAGCATAAGGTCTCCCAAGTTTTTTAGAATGTTTTGAGCGAAAGGCTCTAAAGAGATTTTTAAACATCTATTATACTTATAGCTAATGTTCTATAAAGGATGTTTAAAAGATGCCTCAGATAGGCATAAGTATATGAGCATATATTTTTAGAGGATTATTTCAAGACCTGTTGGGTGAAGAGTTCAGATAACTTTTAAGCCCCTAAACTACGTAGCTAGTGTAGGTTAGGATCATGTCGTTGATTCGGGTGACTCTCAATAAGTCCCTAGTAAGGACTTCGCAATGGATACAAAGTTTAGTTTCCTCCTCTGCCCTAGTAAGGCTTTTTGATGGTTTCTCAACTTGGGCAAGATGTTGAATCATCATGCACTCATACATGATGGTTTTCGGTTATGAGAAACTCCACAATTACTACAGATATACATTACTTGTATATGTAATTACATAGATGATTTTGATGCATGAGTTTGATTGCATAACTATTTATCATTGATCATTGGATTTTATGCATCATTTAGAGCTCCAATACCATATTATTTCGGCCATTACTCTTCTACCATATACTCTTTTCTTAACTATTGTTTCATTCAGCCTTATTACATATTGTACATTCCATGTACCGACTCCATTTGGTGCCGCATCTTATTATGATGCGTACTCGCTAGATAGGATCAAACAATGACACAACATAAGGACGCGAGATCTTCAAGCTTGTTGGTAAGGCCTCCTACTTTCTGAGATTGCTACTATTGAGTCTTTTATTTTATTTAATAGAACTTGAGGTGCAGCGCTTGAGCTATGCCCCGCACTATCTCTTCAATTATAGAGGTCATAGATAAAGTTATATTTGAGTCAATAAATGCTACTTTTTAACATTGATTTTGGTATTAGGTAATAAAACTTAGTTTATTTTATTCATCCCATACAATTATTACTTCCATATGTTTTTTTGTATTCTAAGCTAATAGTAAGCCAGACTGGGGCGATTTTCTTGATCATGAAAGTGGTGCGAGTGCTTCTGCTGATGTCTAGGGTGTAGGCTCTGGGTATAACAAGAAATTACTAAATAACCTAGAGTTTTCATTCGCACACATTGACTCATCAATGGTAATGACTCACTTAACGATCATTGTGCCACTTGGACGACTCATGAGATCCTTTCAAGCTTAACAAAACCAAGTTGGTTAATTTAATATTCACCTCAAAGTCCGTTAGAGTGACCTACTTAACAAATCTTCACTTATACTAACTAATTATGTCCTAAATCATTGGAACTGGGAAGAAATATCAAGTTTCGTAACCTGCCTTTGGAATGGCTTCACTTAATGATCCGTTAAGTTACCTAATGACTTACTTTACTTGAGCCATTATGTGGTCTCGGTGTAGTTCGCTTGCTTCATATCTAGAGACCTGGATCTAAGGGACTTCTTGAGGTTGTTACAATATCTCCTCTTGGGATCATTCGTTCCCGAAATGAAGACTAAGCTAGACTAATAGGTTATCTAACCGATAACTAAACTGGAAACTTAATCGAATTCACTGGGATATGAAACTGCTACCAAGGATTTCAAAATCAACTAATAGAATATGAAACTGATAAGGTACTACAAGAAAAGACTGTTACCTCAAGATTATTCTAAACTAGAGGGAATAGATGAGGATACTTGGCTATCATATCCGTTTGAGCTTCCCAATTAGCTCCCTCAACTCGTTGATTCCTCTATAGCACCTTCTTCACATAAGCAACCTCCTTGTTCCTTAGCTTACGAACTCGACTATCTAGTATCTCGAATCGGAACTTCCTCATATGACTGGTTATTCTTCATTCCCACACTGTGAGGATAATGATCAAGGGTCTCCACACACTTCTTAAGCATCGATATGTGGAAAATTAGATGGATCGATAGTTCGGCCGGCGCCCAACTTATAAGCTACCTTACAACTTCCTCGGGTTCGATATGGACCAATATAATAGGGTATAAGCTTCCCCTTTCTTACCAAATCTCATAAAATCCTTCTGGGTGAAATATCTGGCAAACCGAGTAATCTACCTAAACTCCAAGTCTCTATGTCTCACATCTCAGATAGAACTTTTGGCGACTCTTGCGCCTTTCAACCTTTCCTAAATGATCTTAACCTTCTCCATAGATTGTTGCACTAAATATATCCCTATCATCTTTCTTTCACCAACAAACCAATTAACCGAGATCTACACCCCCGCCCAAAAAGTGCCTCATAAGGAGCCATCCGTATGTTGGAGTGATAACTATTATTATATGTAACTCAATAAGAGGTAAATATCCCAATTTCCTTAAATCAATAACACATGACCTCAACATATCCTCCAAATTTTGAATAGTCCGCTCTTTCTAACCATCTATCTACTTGATGAAAGGCTGTGCTAAGATCACCTTGAACCCAAACCTCGTAAATGACTTCCAAACCGGCGCAACCGGATGCCCCTATTTGATATAATGGATAATTGAACTCCATAAAGTTAGACTATCTCTCAAATATATAATCTAGCATATTCCTCACTCGAATCCATAGTCTTAACCTGGAAAGAAATGAGTCACTTGGTCATCGGTCTACAATTAGTCAAATAGAGTCATATTTCCTACGTGACTTTGGTAGACAAATGATAAAGTCCATATTAACCGTCCCACTTCCACTCAAGGATTTCTATATTTTAAGCTACACCACATGGCCTTTGGTTCTCGACCTTAACTTGTTGACAATTCGAGCATCTAGCCACAAAGTCTTCAATGTCTCTCTTCATACTATTCCACTAATAGACTTCTCTCAAGTCATGATACATCTTAGTGGAACCTAGGTGAACAGAATATCTAGAGCTATGTTCTTCTCCCATAATTCTCTCTTGAGACCATCTACATTCGTGAGCACGTAATATACCTTGATACCTCAAGACACTATCTCCCTTGTGCGAAACCAATACCTTCTTCTCTATGGACATCTTCCTTTAACCTGGGCTAAGAGGATCTTTAACCTCTTTTCCTTAACTTCACTAGAGATGATTCGGCCCCACTCCGAAAAGCACATTACCTTCTTCGGGAGTCTATCGACTCCCAAGTGCGAGAGTTTGTGCACATCCTTAGCCAACTCTCTCTCCTCCCTCTATATGATGTACTTCCACAAATAGCCTACTAAGAGATCTACAACTATGTTACTTCTTTACCTAGGTGGTAGAGAATGCTCATATCATAATCCTTTGACCAACTCAAGCCACCTCTTTGTCCGAGATTCAACTCCTTCTACTCAACACATATTGTAGGCTCTTGTGGTTCGTGAATATATCAAATATTTGGAATACGTAGATAGTGGCACCAAATCTTCAATGAAATACCAAGGTCGAGTCGGATAATTCCTTCTTATGGACCTATACCGTCCGGAGGAATAATCTATAGCCTTTCCATTATTCATCAATACATAATCGATGCCCACTGGATGTATCACAACACACAACAAAGTCGTCCATAGCCTCTGGTATGGTCAACATTGGAGCAATCGTCAAATGAGTCTTTACCCATCAAAGATCTTCTCACAAGCTCGACCATTGAAATTTTACTTTCTTCTGGGTCATCTTAGTAAATGGAGCAAGAATAGTTGAAAATACTTCTACAAAATCTAGATAAACCTAAAAACTCCTTGATATTATTTGGGGTTATGGGTCTCACAACTCTCTTCACAAACCTCTTAATCTTCGGGAGTCACCTCAATACCCTCGGAGACTATATGGCCTAGAAAGCCAACGACTTCTCAGCTAAAAATCACACTTAGAGGACTTGGAAAATAACTTTGTCCTTGGCGTCTACAGTATATTCAGAGATGAGTAGCATGCTCCTCCTTTCTCCTGGAGTAAACCAAGATGTCATCACTGAACACAATAACGAACATGTCCAAATATGGCATAAACACTCTATTCATGAGATTCATAAATGCTAAAGGAGCGTTAGTCAAACCAAATGACATAATAACAAACTCAAAATGACCATCCGTGTCCCGAAAGCCGTCTTGGGAACACGTACCTCTAACCTTAACTAATGATACCCTGATATGGAAATATATCTTTGAGAAACACTTGGTACCTTGAAGCTGGTTGAACAAGTCATGGATCCTAGAAAGGGGATACCTGTTCTTAATAGTGACTTTGTTTAACTACTGGTAATCAATACACATTTTAAGAGTACCATCCTTCTTACGCATGAAGAGGACTCGGAGCACCTCAAGGTGAAACACTAGGGAAAATGAAATCCTTATCTAGAAGATCCTTTAATTGCTCTTTTTTAGCTCTTTTTAACTTGGCTGGAGCCATTCTATATGGTGTAATAGAGATAGATTGAGTATCGTGAATAAATATCGAGAGTCCAAAATCTCTTTCCCCGTCCGAAGAGACTCGGGAAGTCTATATCGAAAGACCTCTAGAAACTCAATTACAATTGTCACTTATTGAAGGGATGGTGTCTCAACATTAGAGTCTTTCACTCTCACTAAATGATACACACCTCTTAGAGATTAACTTCCTAGCGTTAAAGTGTGAAATAAAATGTCCCTAGGCATAACGGACTACCCTCCCAAACTAAGATTAGCTCATCTTAAAATTAAAACTCTACATACCTGGTCCTGGGCTAATTACGACATAAAAGGAAGACAACCAATCCATTCCTATAATAAATTCCACCATGTATAATTCTACTAGATCAAGCAGGTTTATTTATAATGAATCGAAACCGTATAATCTTTGTAGATTCTCTTGGCTAGACCGACTCACCGATGCAGTAGAAACACCGAAAGGTCTAAGAGTTGAGCTGGGAAATCCCACCTTAATGGCTACATATGGAGTCACAAAGGATAAACTAGTACCTAGATCAAGTGCCATATACATCAATGTATAAGACTTTTGACATACCAGTGACAATATCTGTGAGTTATCCTAATCTTAGTGACTAGGAAATAGCATACCATGGTTCTAACCTGCATGTCCTCGAAGTAGTGCCCTTCTCGGGCATCACTTACCGGGGGAGTAGTCCGAGCTATGTTACCCCATTGCCCTGACGGCATGGACACCGAACAATAGCATTTTGGCCGCACCCATAATATCCGCCTACCAAAATGACACTTACCTAAGTGAACCTTACTGATAATGCTCAATATATGTCTCCTAATTAAGGGAAGTCGCAGCAAATATTGTTAAAAATTCCCGACGAGTGTCGAGGTCAAATCCCAAAAGGAATAAAGAGGGATAAACCAAAAGTTGTAAATTAACCAAACTAGAATGCATTGTCAACATGTATAAAGTATAGAATTCGGGGAAAGGGTAAATAATATTGAACTTGAATTTACGAAACTATATTAAACAAATGATTTGTTGCAAGTACAGAAAAGGGCTAGGGATGTGCAATAGATGAAGTGTTAACTAGACTAAAGTTGATTCAATTGTTCAACTTAGTTTCTAGCATGAATCAAATTACATCTTCTTGTCTTTCAACCACAAGGATATTTTTGCCTTGATTTTCCTTAAATCCTGTCCCAATCAAAAAGTTAGCCACACCAAACTTGAGGAAGGGTCAAGCCATCAGAATTAACCCCTTGAGCCGGAGGGGATGAGTTTCACTATCTCTAGCTCAACCCCACACATCCATTCTCCAAATCCCCACTATTGTTTCCTCACCCATATCTCACGCTACTTTCTCAAGACTAAGCAAGATAAGTCAATTAAACTAGTGTTTGCAAGCAATAATTTTTTAATTAAACTAGAGGAAACAATAGATCCATGCTTTTATATTAAAGTTAACAATTTATCAATACTCGATCAAATTATACACAATCAAATACACACCCTAGCTAGCAATTTAGCTACTAATAAATGAAGATAGATAAATAATACTCATGGATAATTCATCAATAATCATCATAATGAATAGTAGATTTAAGCTTTCAAAAACCTATCACAATGGTGTAGCTTCCAATGTAATTGAAGAAGATGAAGAAAAGAAAGTTTACTCTGCCTCTCTCACATCCAATTCTTCTCTATGATGTCTATGACTTGGGTGCGTACAATTTGGGGTAAAATCTACACATTCTCGCACAGCTTTCAGCATGCCCTTGGAATCTTCTCAATACCTTTTGTGCCATATCCGAATGTTTTTTTCCTTGTCGCTCCTATTGGTCACTTGCGAGGTGAGCCACAACACTTCGCAGTTAGGGAAGCATTGTTCCAATGTCACGCATTTGCACCTCGCATGTCACTGTGTCACCCACTTCATGTTCATCTCAAACTCTTCTTCTAATGCTAACTACGTTTGCACATGCGTTTTTTGCAAAAGCAATGTGCAAGACGCATGCTCCTTACTTCCAAGAAGTGCTTTTTGTTTAATTCTTCTATTTTCCTTGTCTAAGTTCAATACTAGCACAATCAAAGAGAAAAGGTGTAAAACCTTCCTTATTCGTGCAAAAATAGAGCAATAGCTTATGCTTAAAAGCCTAATGAGTTGGTAAATACGCAACTCATCAAACCTCTAAACTTGAACCATTGCTTGTCTTCAAGCAAGGCATTCACCCATAACTTAGAATTGAATTATACATCTACATCACAAAAGCTGCATAAAGGGCTACTAAAACTTAATACAACCAAAATCTCACACCAACTCAAGAAAATAAAAGGACTTAAGCATGTTACACAAATTCAATTGGTAACCACAAGCATTTGGGTATATCTCACCTTCATACTTCTAAACCAGGAGCATATTCAAACAAACTAAGGTTCACAAAATCTCAAGTCATTGACCATTAACATTTATGCCTACAGTTCACCTAACTACACATTCCGATAAGTTGGTATCTCGGGACCAAACTTTATTTGGTATCTAAGCAAATTCTTTTTGGATAATTTGATATTAAAAGAAGTAATGATTATGAGTCATTCTCATTTGTACATGAAATCATCATTCAGAAGAGGTTGAGAAGGAATCAAGTAAAAATACTTCGATGATCAAGACAAGCAACTAAACTCTCGTGGGAAGTCCTCATGCACACTGCACGATAGCCAACCGCGTAACACGGATCCATCACATCAAGGACCAAAAGAACTCCTCTCGATGATAAGATTCCGTAGTCAAATCGCAGACCGTGAATTCTAATGCTTCAATCCAGAGGTTCATGCTCGCCGATAGTGAAAACACAACACAATCGTGGACCTTGGATCACGAGACAAGCGAGGAACGACTAGGGCCACAAGCTCATAAAAAATTGGGCCATACTTTTTACCTAGAATATAATAAAGGCACGGACCACGGATGGACAACCGTGTCCACTTGGATGCCCGCCGATGCCGTGGACGGGAGGCAATTTTTTAATTATTTAGTACATCTTTATTTTCTTGGGAAATTTGTAGGGTTTTAAAGGGATATATGGCTGAGAAAAGGATTATACAAAGATATTATTTTTTGAAATACTTGAGAGAGGGAAAAGAAAGAAACATTTTTCTTGAGTTTTTGTGAAGAATTCTACATTAATATTGAATTGATTACTTTTGTGTTCATCACCGTGAGTATATGTCTATCATCTTTTCTCTTTCCAAGATTGTTATTATGTTTGTAATGAGTAGCTAAGATTTATACCTAGTTATGTGGAACTTTGGATCTATTAACATCGATGGGTCTATAAATGTATATTTAGGTTAGCAAGCTACTTGTATTATCAATTCTTCTATTTTTATTGTTGAGCCAACATTGCAAACGCTAAATCTTTCCTAAAATATAATTTATCATAAAACATTTCATGATTAGGAAGAAGAATTGATATTGGGGATTTGAGGCTTTCAAACCTCATCTAATGACTAGAGTCATGAGTAAGGATAGTCAACCCGTAACTTATGACAATAATTAAATAAAAGATCACCCAAAGGCCGAAAGGAGCTCAGGGCATACTTCAAGGGTTGATGTGATTTATAATTTAGAACTTACTATTCTGATGTGCAATAAACCTAGAATTAAAGACACAAGAGACCATCATAATAAATCATAGGAACACATGACTTATTAGTTCAATTATCAAACAAACTACATTGCTCCCAACTATTATTAGTTATTCTTGATCAAGCGCATTTATTTCTGAAATATTAACTAAACAAATTGTATCACTTTTATAAAATTTTAAATTTATTTCCGTAGATCAACCCAACTGTTGTTTTTGAGATCACAAACCACTCCTTATACTCATTATATAATTTAAAGTATCAAATTTTGGGGTCACGGTTTGAAAATGTTTGCACCTTATCATTAGTGTAAATTCAAAATTTCTTTAGTTTGTATTTCGTAATTTATTTTGTTTTGTTGTTTTGTTGTTTTGCCGCGTGCTTAATGGAAAATCTTGATAATGTTGGGCTGACTAAAGAACAACTTGCCGCAAAGAACTCCGAAAATGCTCAACAAGGGTTGAGAAATCAGCCTCCTATTAATAGGTGTGCTCCTCCTGCTGCAGCAGCTTGATTTGGAGAAAACAGGGTATGCAGGTTCCATTGTACTACTCGAACTTGGGGAAAGACTGTTCGATATCACCAGCACCATGATGCATCTACTAGTATGAAGAGACTATATGGAGGTTTTGCTCATGCGGATCCAACCAGCATTTGAAGAACTTCATAGAGATAAGGGTGTATATAGGTTACCTCGGTGTGTCACAAGAGGTGATGAGGCTCGCATTGTTCCCCTCTTCTCACTAGAGAAGCAACCGTATGGCTTGGGGAACTGCCAGATGAATCAATTACATGCTAGGCGTAACCGACCGCTTCTTTCCTAGAAAGATTTTTCCTCCTCTTGAATGATCCAATTGAGGGATGAAATCAACTTCGTCGCCGCCGAATGAAGCACCGCACGCAGCTTGTTTGAGATTCAAGAAAAGATCAAGTAGTGCTTCAAACCACGTACTTCATGATGAAGTCCTCCGGGCAAAGCTATTTTACAAAGTTGTTGGATGGTCTTGGACAAAGCGTAGGGCAAATAACATTGTTGAAGGTCTACCGATGGACCAATCATTTGTTGTCGCAAGTGCAATATTAAATAAGAGGACTAGAACGAATAGAGCATGGCACACATGAAAGGCCGAAGTTGATAGTGGTATGAAATCTAAAGGAATGACCAGAGAATAGTAAAGGAGAGAAGAGGAAAGGATGAAGATATGGATCAACTCAAAACTCGGGATGAACTTACAACAAAATATCCGCGGGGAAGGAACATGGGAAGGTCAATGCTATGTCAAATCAGAGGGGTTCTCAACATGATGAATATTATTGCTAATCAGGGTAGGGTTTCCCGACCTACAGCTCAAGGATCTAGCCAAGATTCTTGCGTATGGGTTAGGGAAATTAAGGTTGGAACAAGTATCGAGATAATAGTGACTATGAAAGATCCTTATGGAGAGATAAAACAACTGAGGGATAGAGAATAGGGAAATTAGAGAGATAGAGATCAAGGTTCATAGGAACAATCGGGGAGTTGCTTATATTCCCAGAAAGGAAATCAACAAGTCCATAATGCATTTCTCAAGCAAAGGATTAGATCAACATTGCAAATGGAGGAAATGCTGGAAAGTGTTGAAAAGGTTGAGTCCACAAACATTTTGGAATAAAAGAAATTAGAGGAGACTTGTACAATGTGAATCCGCTTAGTGAATTCTCACTCAGAATGATAAAGCAACTAGAGCGTTAGATGAATCAAATTTCAAGAAATTTCAATCCTAGACGCGGGAATGCTACCAAGTGATACCATGCCAAATCCCAAAAATGATAATCATTGCATGCTATCACCATTAGAAGTGGTAGAATTTTAGGGCCAATGGAGGAAAAACAAGAGCTTAGGAAATTGATGAGGAGGAGGAAAGTCCATTTAAACCAGTTGGGGCTTGTACCCCACAAGACTAGAGTCATTAATGTAGAGCCGTATTTAGACTGAAAAGCATCATGTTGAAACTAAAGAAGATGTATCCGAAAAGGAAAAGGAGAAGGACACACCTATGTCTCAAATACCTAGGCCTCCTTCTCCATTTCCTTAGAGGCTCAAGAAGAAGGGAGGAGGATGGAAAGTTTGCATGCTTTATTTCATGCTAAAACAAAATGTATCCAGAACATTCCATTGGTGGATGCCTTGAGCAATGCTGTGCTGCGACAAGTTCACAAGGACTTGGTGAGGCGAAGAGAACCATGACTTATGAACCCATTGGTATGCACCATTGCGAAGGTGATTGTGTCACGGCTCCCGGTTCCTAAGAAGGAGATCTCGAGCATTCACCATCCCATGCACAATTGGGACGTTCAACTTTGCTAAGGCTCTATGCGACTTGGGAGAAAATATCAACTCATGCCGCTGCTATATTCAAGAAGTTGGGTTTAGGGAACCCTTGACTAAGAAAATTCGAAGTTGCTACTTGCGTACATAATCGTGAAAAACCAATTGGCATATTGTATGATGTAATCGTAAAGGTGAACAACTTATACATTTCAAGCATTTCATGATGTTAGATTGCTAAGTGACTTCAAGGTGCCAATCATATTTGGGAGGCCATTTTAAGCAACTAGTAGAATACTGGTTAACGTGGAGAGAGGCGAATTGAAGTTCGATCGAACATGAAGAGATTGTTTTTCAATGTGTGTCACTCCATGAGGCAACCCAAAGATATAAATATCATTCGGTGATTGATACCATTGGCGAAGTAGTGGATGATGCCACATAGGGAGAAGTTTGTCAGCTTACTCGTAGCAATGAATTTTGTCGGGTGACTCAATAGAAGAATTTGAAGAGATGGTACATGCAATGGCAGGAATGGAATCTTACTCTTTTGTGCCTAAGAAGCTTGATTTAGATATGAAGAAAGAGAAACCCACTTCCAAAACCATCTATTGAAGAACCACCATTTTTTACTTAAGACAAGCCATCAAATTTCATCTTAGGTAGTATGCATATTTGGAGCCACATGATACATTGCTAGTAATCATATTTGAAAGCTTCTAGAGTGGCAAGTAAAAGCCTTGTCATCCATCTTTGAAACTTACAAATGAGAAATTAGGTGGACCATCGCAGATATTATCAGATTCTCCGTGAATTTGCACACAAGATTCACCGAGGAAAATTGTATTCCCAAAGATTGAGCATCAAAGGGAGATTGAATCCTATGCAAGAGGTGGGGAAAAAATGAGATCATAAAATGCTTGGGTGCTGGAGTGATTTATCCCATCTCCGATAGCCACTCTGGTTAGCCTAATGCAAATGTGTCTCAAGAAAGGGGGAATGACTATGGTTCCCAATGAGAAGAAAGACTATGCCAACCCGCACAAATATGCAGGGAGGGCATGCATAGATTATCTAAGCTAAACTAGTGGACTCAGAAGGATCATTTTCCCATGCCCTTTATGGATCAAATATTAGATAGACTAACAAATGAAGGGTTTTTACTATTTCTTGGATGGATACTGGTTACAACTAGATTTCCATTACTCCTCGAGATTAAATTTGCAGAGGAAGACGCACATTCAACTATGCTTATGGGTCATTTGCCTTTAAGCGAATGTCATTTGGACTCAGAATTCACCTACAACATTCTGAGGTGCATGACAATATTTTAAGATATGGTGGAGGATACAATGGAAATTCTGATGACTTTATGCACTAGGTGATACATTTGAAGATTGTTTGTCTCATCTAGATTTAGTATTGAAGCATTGTGAGGAGACAAATTTGGTATTGAATTAGGAGAAATGTCACTTCACGGTGAATGAAGGGATAGTATTAGGAAATCGAAACTCAAGTAAAAGGAATTGAGGTTGACAAGGCGAATATCTATGTCATATCCGGGACATGCCATATCCTATAAGTAAAAGTGCTGGAAGCTTTTGGGTCATGCTAGATTCTATAGGAGTTCATTAAGGACTTCTCTAAAATTACAACCCGTCGTGCAGTTAAGCTGGAGAAAGAACAAATTTGAGTTTGATGAGGTATGTTTAAAGGCATTTGAATGCCGTAAGGAGAAACTCACCACAACTCCAATAATTATTGCACCTAATTGGACCAAACCATTTGAAATCATATGTGATGCTAGTGGAGTTGCATTAGGAGGTGTTCTAGGATAGAAAAGAGAGAAGCTCTTTCACCCGATATACTATGCTAGCAAGTCTCTAAACCTAGGCACAAAAGAACTATATTGTTACCGAGCAAGAGTCAGCAAAGGGTGTACGCTTGAGAAGTTCGTGAGCATATTTGCCGGGCACTAATGTCATCATCCATACAGATTATGCAGCCATTTGATACTTATGGCCAAGAAGGATGCGGGGCCGAGGCTAATCGATGGGTATTACTTTTTTAAGAATTTGATTTTGAAGTTAAGGATCAAGAGGGCCCGAAAAACTAAGGGCTGATCATCTTTCAAGGCTTGAAGATGAGGAGACCAAAGCATGAACTAGATATAAATGAAGCATTCCCAGATGAGCGTGTCTTGGCAGCCTTCCCAAGATTTGATTCCAAGATTGCCGATTATGCCAACTTTCTAGTTAGCAATGTGATGCCTAAGGCATGAGTTTCCATCAAAGAAAGATGTTTTTCATGATGTGAGGAAGTTCTATTGGGATGGACCTTAATTTTTCAAAGTTTGTGTCGAATGCATATAATCAAGAGATGTATACAAGAAGTGAGATGACGTGGCTCCTGGCTTTTCACTCTTGTCCCGTTGGAGGACATCGTAGTGGGCAAGAAAACTCAAAAAATTCTGTAGAGTGGATACTATTGGCAAACGATCTTAATGCAAAGACTCGCCACAATTAGAGTGTCAAAGCTTGTGATCGGTGCCAACGATATGGCAAAGATCACAAGGAAGCATGAATTGCTACCGACTCCAATTTTAGAGGTGAAGCTATTTGATGTATAGGGTGTCGATTTCTACGGGAACATTTGTAACTTCCTATGGATTGAAGTACATTCTGGTGGTCAGACTATGTGTCCAAATAGGTAGAAGAGGTGGCACTTCCCAACAACGAAGGAAAGAGTGAGACAAGATTCCTAAAAAGGAATATATTCTCTAGGTTTAGCACACCACGAGCAATCATAAGTGATGGGGGGTCATACTTCTCGTTAAATGTTGTTCAATCATCCGCTAGAGAAATACAAGATGAAGCATAAGGTCAAGCACCGTATCATCCTCAAACTAGCGGTCATGGGAGGTTTCCAACAGTGGATCAAGACCATCTTTCCAAAAATGCTAATGCAAATAGAAAAGATTGGTCTCTAATTTAGATACGCCTTGTGGGGTATTAGCTGCAATGCCCTACAAGATGCCTATTGGTATGTCCCGCATTAGCCGGGTGTTTGGTAAGGCATGTCACTTGCCCATAGAGTTGGTGCCAAATAACGCATGCCAAAAAGAACAAAAGTCCTGGACACGAATGGATCTTGGAAGTAACACAAGGTGCTGGGTAATGAGCAGCCGAACCTAATTGAGCAAAGATGTAAATGAGGTTGAGCAAAATTTAATGAAATTGATGAGTTCCTTGACTATAGGAATGATGAGAGGCAAATTGTATTAAGAGAGGATGAAGTTGTACCACGGTAGGAGGTTGTTCAAGAGAGATTTCTCTCGACTTAGTATTGTTGTTTAACCCATACTTCACCTGTTTTCGGAAAAATTGAAAAGTCAAAGTGGTCGGGACCTTTCAAAGTGATCCATGTTTCCTCTGATAGGAGCGGTGAAATTTAAAATCAAGATGCCAACGTGTTAAAGGTGAATGGCTAAAGGGTCAAGAAATATTTAAGGTAAGATGAGGTGATATGGTGGAATAATTTTTCCTTGATAAAGTTCCGAGTAGTCAAGGCACCGTGCCATACCGCGACATTAAATCGAGTTGTTTCGTAGACAACCCAAAATTTTAATTAGCATTGTTTGTTAATTTTGTATCTTCAATCATGAGGAAGAGCAGAAAATAAATCAAGGAAACTAAGTTACCGCAAACCAGAATGGCCAGGCGCACGCGAATCGACCTGCGATTCATTCTAGAAATTGCTGAAGATTGGATGGCATTTGCACCTCATCCATGACACACAAGTAAGGAAACACGGGCGGAGTCTCTCCAACATTGGGTTCAGAATGCTTCCTGCCTAGGGTATTCAAACTTGCTACCAAGGAGTGAAACGTGGCCCTGATCCTCAAGCGCCGCCACCAACCAGTTTCCTCTCCAATTTTCTTTGAATATATATGAAATTTAAAAAAATTGATAAAAATAATTTATTTTGAAAAGACTAGTTACTTCAAAAGTAACAGCAAAACTTTTTAATTCACCTCTCATCTAATCGCCCCTCTGCCCCCACCTCAACTTCCCCGCATCTTTGCATACAATCACCCTTCCCACTCTCCCTAAATATTGTATACACATTGGTTAAATCAACTGCATTGTAAAATCAAGCCAACGAAAGCACTCTATTCTTCAAAGAAGACATGGTAAGAACACTCACCCTTCTTGGTTTAAAGTAATTAGATCTTTTTATTGGGGGATATTTTGGAGAAAATTTGACTAGCCAAATGATCCCCCCAAAACTCAAAAAATGATCCTTAGATGTGAGCTTATTGTGTTGTTATGAAGTTAGAGCAGGGGCGAGAGTGTGAGGTAGTCAAGAATGTGAAATAGAGTAGGAAGCACTATGCTTATCATGTGTTAGATAAAATGTCATAATGAATTGAAGCACTCATGCTTATCATGTGTTCGATAAAATGCCACAATGAATCTAAACATCGCCATGTCCGAGTAGGCTATGTTGTTGTGACTAGTTAGAGTTTTTTTAGTTGTAACATGGGTGGAGGGCATTCAATCATTGAACGAAGCTCAATGAGCATCAAATTGAATAGGCAACCTCAATCTTGGACATGAAAGGTGGCAAGAGAATTGGCTTCAACTGACAAACTTTAAGGAGTGTTCAGGACCTGATTACACCGCCACAAATCACTTTGGCTGGGATCCAGTCCAAAAATCTATAGGCAATCACTACCTTGATTCGCAAAGCAAATGCAAACCGCACCAAGTTCACGTAATCGCGAAATCAGCCATGGATCAAAGAAGAACTTTCACAAAGTTTGAAGTCCATATTTTACGAGTCAACCGCAGCATCACGAACATGATTTCACGGATCGCGGGGCCCAATGCGAAAGGGACTATAGCATAGATTATATTAAAGCCATACACTAATAATTTTGAAATGTTGTGGCCTTGCGTGATGACTTTCAAAGAACCTCTCGTCCTCGCACCATAAAGAAAAGTAACCCCGTAGATAAGTGGTAAAGGAAGGAAAAAAAGGCTCCGCTGCCGGGCAGCAGTCTAGGGTCTGACTCTGCACTAAAGAAGCCTTTCGTAAGGAAGGAGGGTGAGAAGAGAAGGATAAGCTCCACTGAAAGAGAAGCGAAGACGCTTCGGTTCAATGCCATCCCCGCATGAAGGAAAGTTTTTTCGATGGGATGATAACTGAAATTTAATGAGAAACAGTTCAACCTTAACAAGATTGATCGAGCTGGGACATCCTCCACCGATAAAGGACAGACACGGGAGATATTCACATTCCCCTCCTGGGGTCGCATCACGCTCATCATCTCCCATGAGTTTTATGCGTGCCATATGGTTGCTTAGAAGCAAAACAAAGCTGCAACCGGTCCACCGAGATCGAGACCATGTATAGTGAGAAGGTGAAAGTTAGGGGAGTCGACGCAGATTGTGCAAAGGTATTAATAAGGCGTATTTTGGGATGACGAAAATGCATGCCATGTATCATTTAGCAGTTGGAAACCTGCAGAATCATTATACTCCTGTAAGTTGTATCTCCGATAGCTGGTATGCCAAACTAGGTCAAGGATGGAGGAAAACATTCACAAGAGTATAATCATAATATCTAGACAACATTGGTTAGGATTCGCTGCTCCAAGATCTGTGGTTTCTAAAGAATCCACATAAATGAGTACCACTCTCAGCTCCGAGAAGTTCTCACAAGCTATATCATGTACATTCACATAATGTATATGAGATATTATTTCCATAGAAATAAGAGAATGTATCTGACAAGAACATATCCATCTCTTCCATTTCCAAATGTTAGTCATGAATTTATGTTGCGACGTTGGTGTTCCTGGAGATAGAAAGAATTGATGAGAATATTTGGGAAAATTAGGTCGAAGCCGATATCACAAAGATTCAGAATGAGATGAATCCCAGCTGAAGAAGAGGAAATAGGGAGCCGTTGGTTCCTTATGCTTCGAGACCGTTATGGTGGTTGAGTCCAATGTAGTGCACGACCATGTCAAACATGCACAACCTACTTTCTTCGACACACCGCCTGCACCCCGCTAGCCCACTATTTCCGTAGCTCGATGGCAAAGGTAGGAAAACATACTGTAGGAACAACATCAAAGTTGACTTCCCCGATGGAGATATGCCTCGATGATCAAGAGAGCCATTGACAAGGCTCTGCTCCCGTCCATATCAAAATTTATGCACTGAGAATAGGGTTTCTAAGCTCGAGGGTATTGATGAAAGAAGCCTTAGTCGCTCTCAAAGCCAATATGAGAAAAGTGAAGACAGATGTGCAGTAGCTATTGATCTAACCATCTTTGATGCTCCACTACCTAAAGATGAGGTTTGCGATGAGTTGAGATTTACCAACTTCATTAGGCTCTTAAACATGTGAGTTTTCATTTAGTTTTCATTTAATGTGATAAATTTTTTATGCCCTTTCTCTCCGATTCTTGTAGGTGCTTCACTTTTATAGAGAGAGCATGAAATTGAGCAAAGCGCATGAAATTTGAGATGAAAGTTGGATGAGTTAGGCATTTGAAGGAAAGGAGACAAAGATAATGGACGATTTGATCTAAAAAAGATGTTAAAGACATGTTTTGAAATGGTGAAACGCTGATCCGGACTAAATACAAGAGAAATGAAAAATCCATTACCTCAAAATTGCTTCCAACCGGGGCCAGCTTGCAGCTCGCCACCGGTAAAATGCAGGCCTAACGTCGGTCAACCACGGTCCGGTGCCTACTGCGTGTTTGCTTCCACCAAAGAAGATGCACCTGGTGACTACAAATCGCCGCTGTCTTTCTCCAACACTATTTTCCTTCTCATAGCACCTGCGTTCGTGTGGATTTGCACCGAAAACACCACAGCCAAGAAGTGAGTCCATCCAAGGAGGGGTAAAAACATCCTGAAAAGGTTTCTGTAGCCAGAAGTGAGGCCATCCAAGGAGGGCTAAAAACATCCATAAAGGTTTCAAAGTACCTAGAAACCCCAAGGGAACTTGTGAAAAGTTGTACACAAGAAAGCAGCGTATATTTACATGACACGCCCGAGCTTACACCTTGATGGAACACAATACTTAGAGTCACAAGTAACCCTGGTAACTCCTCGGTCTATCATACACTGTACTTTGAGTAAACACAAAATATAGTGGAAGCTTAAAGTAACTATAAAACATTTATGAAATAAGAGCCGGGATCAACAAAGTTTAAAAACATCTCGAGCAAAAGTATGAGTCTCGGAAACTGCCCTGGGTCTCGAAAGCCACAACAACCGATGAGTTACTTGGACATGACCCTAGCTAACTCCAAGTCTAAATAGAAGAAAATAACTAAATAAAATAATCTTCATCCTCGAATGACGAGGACTCACCAAATAGAACAACTAGAGTCTTTCTGTGAGCAATCGTTAGCGAGGCTAAGATCGAGTCCTCAAGCTGTATCATAAAACATGCATAAAGTATGCGTCGCATTTCATGAAATGTACCGAGTAAGTGAGAGAAAACATGAATACAATAGAATAAGTAACTGCATCAACATCCATGCAATGAACAAATGAAACTCGTTGAAGTCAGGAATAGCCGCAATAAACTAAGATGGTCTAAATGACACTATCTGATTGGGTCAAAGACATGTTCAACTGAGATATCGCGTCCGAGAGACTATACTAACTCATAACTATAATTTGAGTAGTCCAAATTGTTCTTAATAGAGCTAAGCCGAGACCGAGCCGAATTGAGACCGAACCGACTAGTGGGAGAGTTGGCAGAGTCTATAACTCCATATGTAACCACGTGAGCTAGATGTGGAGTCCGATGTATACACTCCCATCGGTAGGACCCAACATACCTTCCTGTGGTACAGAGGCATGAACCGGTGATCACAAGAGTCCTGGGCCGGAGGCAAAGTAATACTGTAACCTACCGTGGCAACGTAGTCTGGGAACCTGGGTGCGCTGGAACCCCTGGCCCGCTTCTAAGTGTTAAGTCCTACTCCCACCGGGGTAGTCCTAGACCGAATACTACGCTGATAGCTCGAAATTGAGGCCCAAGACAAGTCAGAATACTCTATCTAAAAGCACCTTGAGTGTCTTATCGCATCGGATTCTAGAACAGTGGCCTCTAAGACTCCGGCCGAGCCGTTATCTCGGATGCGTCTTAACCGTCTAAAGAACAAGATGTAATCTGTAAACTAGGTACTAAGGATGGCCGAGATGCTTATTTAAAAGTGTCATGACCACCCAGTTGAACCACTAAAATTGAGTTCGAGTCCGAATCCGATAACTAGGAGGTACTGATCGACACCTTGAGAATTTCGTAGTCAAACCGATCACCGACATTTTTAACTGACACTGAGTATTGTAATATTTTAACCTAATCGCATTAATATCAATCTAAATAAATTTAGCACCAACTAACAATATGGGAATCCTTAATAATCAAGGAATCTGGGAAATTTCACCGTTTAACTACTCTCTATTCAAGATTCTAGATTTTTCCACGTTCATGACTAGGGATAAATATCACTTCACAAGAACAAACATCATTTTACTACAAGTTGGTGGAAAATATCTATACTAACATAAATAATATTTCACATGAATTAAAAACGAAGTATGACTCTGAGCAATTTCTTTACATTCGATAGTTTTAGGGATAGAACCTGATAGGAGAGAAATAGGGGAGAAATTTTTGGGGACACAAGGGAAGAGCTATTCCCTTGTTGAATTCCCACATACCTGGATAATATTTCCCTAGATAAAGGAGCTTGAATGTCTGCAATTGATGAAGAACCCTAAACCTCACTTGAGAGATTTGAGAGAAGACTTACGTACTTGAGAAAATCTGAGTGGGAATGAGGGGGAAACCATTTAGCCCCTCTAAATTTCCTTTAAATATACCAAAACGACGCAATTTAGAGTCTAGGAGGTTAGAAATTACTAAAACAATTTTAGAAATTCACAGAAAACTAACTATCAAGCCCCTACGAGGGACCTAACGTGTCAGCTCTTAGTGACCACGGTCGTGGTCACCTCTCGTGAGGTATTAATCGCCAAAATCCCATACCGTCACCATGGGGGAAACCACAACTCGTGGTGTACTCACGCCACAATGAAACTTCCTGAGTCACCACGGGTGACACCACGACTCGTTGTGCCCTAAATGCCGTGGATCGGGACCCGCTGGGCATTGCCTAATCCCTCCAACTTTCAGTCAACTACCGACCACCTTCGTAATATCTCATGTCCATATTACTCCTTTGAGGTACGACTCGTACACGGAGCACCCCATGACTCGTGTTGTTGACCATGACTCGTGGTCACACCCGTGGTCACCCCCACTTACAAATTTTTCATCAAGTTTAAAGTCCTCACCACAAGTCACTTAACGACTCGTGGTCACCTCCCACGGGTCACAAATTGACTCGTTTTGTGACCTGGTGCAGATTTTCTAGTTTTTTATTCGTTTTAACTCCTAGGTCTAGTCTTTAAGATTCGGGGATATTACAATATCTCCCCCTTGGGAACATTTGTCCTCGAATGTTGGGAAACAAGCAGGAAAGCTGAGAATGACAATCTTTATACAAAAATACTGATCATGAAAGTTGAAAACTAACAAAATGACTACCTCCGAACATAATCACAAGTCTGAACTGAATTCACTAAAAATACACATATTCATTTACATGTAAGAAACTGGAACACACGAACTGAAAGCAGTTTTTTTGGGGGAGGAAATTTTTACCTTAAAATGAAACTGAGCCGGAAGGGAACAAATGGGGGTATCTAGCCATCATATCTGCTTTGGCCTCCCACATAGCTCCCTCAACCTACTGATTCCTCCACAAGACTTTGACCGAAGCTACCTCCTTGTTCCTCAGCTTATGAACCTGACGAGATCGCGGAGTCCGCGCCCGTGCCAAAAGTGAAGAAGCTTTCTTCTCCTTTCAAGGATCTGGACTGGGACCTCTTCGTATGAGAGACTATCTTTCACTCTCACACCATCCAATAGCGCAATTGAAGTTGGATCACTAATGCACTTCTTCAATAATGACACATAGGATATTGGATGTATAGATGCCGAGTACAAAGGTAATTCTAGCTCATAAGCTGCCTTGCTAATTCGCCTCAGAATTCTGTAGGGTCCCACATATCTCGGGCTGAGCTTTCCTTTCTTCCCAAATCTCATCACCCCTTTCATGGGTGAAATTTTCCGATAAACCCAGTCATCCACACCAAACTCGAATTCTTTTCTTCTCACATAACATAAGATTTTTGACGGCTCTGAGCTGTTTTTAATTTTTCTCAGATGAGCTGTACTTTTTGCATAGCTTCATGAACTGAGTCTAACCCGATTAAAGTAGCTTCACCCACTTAAAACCACTTGATAGGAGATATACACCTCCTGCCATATAATGCCTCAAACGGGGCCATCTGTATAGTGGAGTGGTAGCTGTTGTTGTAAAAAACTCGATGAGAAGCAAGTGATCATCCCAACTGCCCTTGAAATTGATCATGCACGTTTTCAGCATATCTTCTAGGGTCTGAATAGTTCACTCANGTATGATTTTCAATGTGCGAGGATGAATGTTCCCAAGGCATCCCAACTGCCCTTGAAATTGATCATGCACGTTTTCAGCATATCTTCTAGGGTCTGAATAGTTCACTCAGCTTGTCCATCTGTCTATGGGTGAAAAGTTGTGTTGAGCTTGACCTGAGTACCAAGTCCCTTCTTAAAAGACTTCCAGAAATTCAAGGTGAACTAGGTAGCTCTGTCTGAGATAATGGATAATGGCACCCCATGAAGTCTGAACAACTCTGGGATATAAATCCTAACATAGTCCTCAGCGAAATATGTAGTTTTAACTGGGAGGAATTGTGCTGACTAGTCATCCGATCTATTATTACCCAGATCGAATCATGTTGATGACGAGTCCGAGGTAGGCCCGTAATATAATCCATATTCACTTCTTCCAACTTCCAGGTGGTATGCTGATATCCTGAGCCATACCTCCCGATCTCTGGTGCTCTACTTTGACTTGCTAGCAGTTCGGGCACTTAGCTACAAATTCAGCGATGTCTCTCTTCATGCCGTTCCACTAATAAATATCTCGTAAATCGCGGTACATTTTAGTAGCACCAGGGTGGATGAAGTATCTCGATCTGTGTGCTTTAGCCAGTATCTTCTGTCTCAAATCACCCATATCCGGTGCGCACAATCTACCCTTGTAATGAAGCACGCCATCTCCCCCTTGGGAGAAAGCCTCAACTTCTCTTCTGAGAACCGCTTCCTTAAGCTTAACTAAGATGGGATCTTCATCTTCTTTGGACTTAACTTAAAAAACCAAAGAGGAATCTGACCCACTTTGCATTACCACTCCACCCTCAGCTGAATCAATTAACTGCACCCCTAACCAAGCTAGTCGGTGAATATCCTTCGCTAGTTCCTTTCTTCCCTCTTCCACATGGGCCACGCTCCCCATAGATATTGTGCTCAGGGCATCCACCATCACATTGGCTTTTCCCAGGTGATATAACACGCTCATGTCATAGTCCTTCATGAGCTCTAACCACCTCCTCCGATGAAGATTTAGATCTTTCTGACTAAATACACACTAAATGTTGTTGTGATCGGTGAAAACATCCACGTGAGCCCCGTATAGATAGTGTCTCCATATTTTTAATGCAAACACCATCGCTGCCAACTCCAAGTCATGAGTCGAATATTTCTTTTGATGAACTTTGAGTTGTATGGAGGTGTAGGCTATCACCTTGCCCTGCTGCATTAGAACACAACCGAGTCCAACTCTGGAAACGTCGCAATATACTACAAACCCATCTGATCCTTCCAGTAGGGTCAACACTGGAGCGGTAGTGAGTCGAGTTTTTAATTCCTGGAAACTCTTCTCACACGCATCTAACCACTAAAATTTCACCTTCTTCTGAGTCAGCCTAGTCAAAGGGAATTCTATAGAAGAAAAACCTTCCACGAAGCGTCGATAATACCTGGCTAGACCCAAGAAACTTCTAATTTTGATTTGGGAGGTAGGTTTGGGCCAGTCTTTCACCGCTGCTATCTTTTGAGGATCAACCTGAATACCTTCACCTGAGACCACGTGACCCAAGAAAGTCACAGAGATCAACCAGAATTTGCATTTGCTGAACTTGGCGAACAACTAGCGGTCCCTGAGTGTCTGAAGCACTATCCTCAGATGATTAGCATTCTCTTCCTCATTTATGGTGTATACCAGAATGTCTTCAATAAATACAATGAAAAACATATCCAGATACTACTTGAAGACTCTATTCATCAGATCCATAAAGGTTGCAGAGGCATTCGTTAATCTGAAGGACATAACCACAAACTCGTAGTGACCATATTGAGTCCTAAAAGCTATTTTCGGTATATCGCACTCTCTGACTCTTAGTTGATGATACCCCAACCCGAGATCTATTTTGGAGAAATAGTTGGCTCCTTGAAGTTGGTCGAACAAGTCATCAATTCTGGGTAGGGGATACCTATTCTTGTCTGTGACCTTATTCAACTGACGGTAATCGATGCACATTCTAAGGGAACCATCTTTCTTTCGCACGAATAGTACTGGAGCACCCCAGGGAGAGATGTTGGGTCTGATAAAACCTTTATCAAGATGGTCCTTTAGCTTCTCCTTAAACTCCTTAAGCTCAGCTAGAGCCATTCTATAAGGAGGGATGGAGATGGGCTGAGTATTTGGAAGAAGGTCTATACTGAAGTCGATTTCCTGTTCAGGAGGAACTCCGGGAAGATCTTCGGGGAACACATCAGGAAATTTGCTTACAATAGGGACTGACTGGATAGTTGGGGTCTCAGAGTTGGAATCCTTGAGCCGAACTAGATTATACATACATCCCTTAGAAATAATCTTCTGGGCCTTAAGGTAAGATATAAACCGACCCTTAGACGCTGAACTACTTCCCTTCCACTCTAACACTGGCTCATTTGAAAATTGAAATTTGACAACTCTAGTTCTGCAATTGACTGAGGCCTAACCGAAGTGTAACCAATCCATGCCAAGGATGAGGTCAAAATTGACCATGTATGATTCTACGAGATCAGTTGGAATGACCTTATTGAATACTGAGATTGGGTAGTTTCTATACACCAGGCTGGCTCTAACGCAGACTGGGGTAGAGACTGAAAATGGTTCTGAAAGGACCTCTGGACTGATATCAAACTGAACAACTATGTATGGAGTCACGAATGATAGTGTGGCTCCGGGATTTAGTAGGGCATATACATCTAGGATGAAAATATGTAACATACTCGTGACCACATTAGGTGAGCTCTCCTGATCCTGACGAGATGATAATGCATAAAAATGGTTTTGGCACTAACCACCATCTTTACTTGAAGTATTGGCCTACCGAGCTGGTCGACCTGATGGAACTGTTGAGGTAGTGGATTGTGACCTTCCCTGTCCTGTTGAGGGACACTATTTAAGTCGATGACCAGCTTTCTACAACCAAAATAGCCCTCTCGGCCCTGAAGACACTCTCCTGGGTGGTTCTTGCCACACTTAGGGCAAGATGGATACCTGTTGCTGGCACTGTAACTCTGGGGCTGAGAGCCAGATGTGCCACCCCTACAATCCTAGCGGGACCAAAAGGTAGGGGCGCTGGCTGAGCTGGATGTTGGAGCCCTCTATTGTTGGTGCTGTTGCTACTATGGGCAGCTACTACCGCCAGACCTCTGGTGGCCATAATCTGATTGGCCAGTCCTTTCCTGCTTGCTCCTCCACTCCATGTCCTTCAATTTTTCTGCCTCAAACTGCTGGGCATGAACAATAAGTCTAGAGAGGTCAATATCCTTAATCAGCATCGATGTCCTGCACTCTTTGAGGACCAGGTTCGACACCCTATTAACAAACTTCAGCATGCGATCCCTTGGCTCAGCCACCATCTTTGGAGAATATTTAAACAACTTGGTGAACTCAGAGCATATTCTTCTACCGTCTGGTTTCCCTGTCTCAGATTCATGAACTCTGCTACTTTTGCCTCCCTGAGCTCCCGAGGAAAGAATCTCTCAAGAAAGGTTGTAGTGAACTCCTCCCATTCCACCGGTCCTACTCCCGCTAGTCTCTCCTCCTTCTATTGCTCGTACCAGATCTGGGCTACCCCTTTTAACTGGTAGGCAGCCAAGTTGGCACTCTCCAAGGAGATGATACCCATAATCCGCGTGATCTTTCTAATCTCGTCCACAAACTCCTGTGGGTCCTCTCCCACCTTATATCCCTTAAAATATGGAGGGTTCATCCGAGTGAAATCCCGAACTCGGGTAGCTACTGCGGACCCATTATTATTTATTGGAACCACCTGTTGGTTCACCTGGTTGGACACTGTCTGAGCGAGTAGTTGGATAGCTTCCCTGAATTCCGCGATGGACACTAAGTTGTCCTGAGAGGCTGGTGGGACAGGTCGGTGACCGTTACCAGCTCTTCTTCCATTTCCACGTCGAGGAGGCATAATTCACTAAAATGAAATAAAGCACGAGTTAGGAGGACGATTCTGAAATTGAATTTCAACGCATGATAAAGAGTATGAATAAATGGGGATTTTCCTAATAACATCTCGTAGGCTTCCCATCATAAGTTTGGCGTGCTTCACACCCATGAAAAGGACTCTACTCGATGCGACTTTCATACATCCGAGGATACTCTAAACCTAGTGCTCTGATACCAAGTTTGTCACCCCTCGAGCTTACACCCTGGACGGAACACGATACTATGAGTCACAAGTAACCCAAGTCAATCCATGGTCTATCATACAATGGCATTCTGAGTAAACATAAAATATTGCGGAAGCTTAAAGTAACTATAAAACATTTATGAAATAGAGCTGGATCATAAAGATTAAAAACATCTGAGCAAAACTACAAGTCTGGAAACCAAGTCTGTGTCTAAAAGCCTCTACAACTAATGAATTGCTGGGACAAGTCCCCAGCTATCCAAGTCTAAATAGAAGAAAACAAAACTAAATAAAATAATCTTTGTCCTCAAATTATGAGGACTCACCAAATAGAACAACTGGAGTATTCTGAGAGTGATCAGCTAGCGAGGCTGAGACTGAGATCCTGCAGCTATATCATAAAATGATACAACATAAAAGTATGTGTCAGTACTTTGAATGTACTGAGTAAGTGATAGAAAACACAACAAAATGGAATAAGTAACTGTACTAAACAACCATGCAATGACCAACTGAAACTACTAAAGCTGGAATAACTGTAATAAACTAAGGTGGTCTAAATGACCCTATCTGATGGTCAAAGACATGCTCTGAATTTCAGATACTAGTCTGAGAGGCTATACTGAACTCATAACTGTACTGAGCAGTCTGAAACTGTTCTTGAACTGAGCTAAACTGAGACTAAGCTGAACTAAGACTGCACTGACTAGTGGGAGAGTTGGGAGAGTCTATAACCGACATATAACCATGGGAGCTAGACGTGGAGTCCGATGTATGCACCCCATCGGTAGGACCCAATATACCTTGCCAGGGTATAGAGGCATGAACTGGGTGATCACATGAGTCTGGGGCCGTGAGGCCAGCAAAACTGTAACCTACTGTGGCAATGTAGTTCTGGGAACCTGGGTGCGCTGGATCCCTGGTCCGCTCGGTGCTAAGTCCTACTCCCACTGGATAGTCCTAGACTGAATACTAAGTTGATATCTTGAAACTAAGGCCCAGAAAAGTCAAGAATACCTATCTAAAAGCACCTTGAGAGTCTTATCGGATCGGATTTTAGAACTGGATTCTAAGACTTGTCAGAGCTACTTATCTGGATGCGTCTTAACCGTCTAAAGAACAAGATGTAATATGTAACTGGGGTACTAAGGCTGGTCAGAGCTACTTATCTGAAAGTGTCATGATCGCTCGGTGAACCATTAAAACTGAGTTCTGAGTCTTAATCTTATAACTGGGAGGTACTACTAACACCTCGAGAATTTCTGTAACCAAACTGATCAGCTGACATTTCTGACTGACACTGATTTTAATATTTTAACTAAACTGCATTGACATTAATACAACTAAATTTTAATCACCAACTAACAATATGGGAATCCTCAACACTGAAGGAATAGAGTAAATTTCACTGTTTAATCACTATTGCAAGATACTAGATTTTTCTACGTTCAAGGACTAGGGCTAAATTTCACTTCACAAGAACAAACATCATTTCAGTCACAAGCTAGTGGAGAATATCTATAATTAACATAAAATAATATTCCACATGAATTACACGAAGTATGACTGACAATTTCTTAGCATTCGTAGTTTCAGGGCTAGAACTGATAGAGAGAAATAGGGAGAAAATTTGGGGACACAAGGGAAGAACTATTCCCTTGTTGAATTCTCATATACCTGGCTAATATTTCCCTAAATAAGGAGCTTGAGTGGCTGCAATTGATGAAAAACCCTAGACCTCGCTTGAGAGCTTTGAGAGAAGACTTACACAATTTATGAGAAAACCTGAGTGGGAATGAGGGAGAAATCATTTATCCCCTCTACATTCCCTTAAAATATACCAAAACGACATAGTTTAAAGTCTAGGAGTTTAGAAAATTACTGAAACACCCTTAAAAAATTTGCAGGAAAACTGACTGTTAGGCCCCCATAAGGTACCTAACGGGTCGTGTCCTGTGACCACGGGTCTTGGTCACCTCTCGTTAGGTACATTGAAAAAATCCCAGACTGGTCACCACGGGGGACACCATGACTCGTGGTGTAGTCAACGACTTGTGGTGACCCACCCGTCACCAACACTGCCTAAAACTTCCTAGACTTACCATGGGTGACACCACAACTTGTGCTTCCCCAAACGAGTCGTGATGAGGACCCGTTGGGTACACTACCTGACTCCTCCAACTTTCGGTCAACTACTTACCACAGAGCACCTCACGACTCGTGGTGTAGAACACGACTCGTGGTCACACCCGTGGTCACCCCCCTTCTAAAAGTTTCATCAAGTTCAAAGTCCTCAACACGAGTCACTTAACAACTCGTGGTCACCTCCCACGGGTCACAGAACGAGTCGTTCTGTGACCTAGCATAGATTTTCCAGTTTTTTTCTCCGTTTTAACTCCCGGGTCTAGTCTTTGAGTTTCGGGGGCATTGCATTACATCACTTCATTGTACACCGCTCATTCATTGATCTAGAATTCATCTTTTCATAGAATTTTTAAAGATTTCTCTCAGCATAGAAATATAGAATAGAAAGTTCTTCTTGAGGAACCCCCTTGTGGGGGAATTCCATCATTGTTGCAAATCTTGTGAAGCAAGTTGATGAACCCATGTTATGAATGTCGAGAAAAGTTTCCTTGGTGTCTTCTCTCTCTATCTAAATATGTAAATCTAACTTGCTAGCTAGAGATGTGTGCATGGTGGGTTTGTAATTATGAATGGGCAATTATGATTTACTCTTAGATTCTTATTAAAAGCTTAGATCTATTGTCTTCTCCGAAGTTTTAATTGTAAAAATTGATGGTTGCAAATATGAATTTTTCTATACTTTTCTTGCTTTTGCTTGATAGAGAAAGATGAGAATTGGGTGAGAAAATAATAGTAAGGATTTAAAGTGTTGGTGTGTGGGGTTGATCTCGAGATAGTCAAAACCCACATCTTCACTCCATTAAAGGTTAAGGCTAGAGATAGCTTAATCCTTGCTCAAGATTTTGTGATTGATAATTTGAATTTGGCCTTAGGGTTTGAAAGAACCCATGGGATAAACATTCTTGTGTTTGAGAAATAAGAGAATATGATTTATCCACAGCTATGTAAGTTGAATTTTTAATCTAAGGAAATGTAGCAATCCTTTGCTAGTTGTTAAACCATGCATAGAACACCCCTAGCCAATTCACTTGAGAATGAAACAATTGGAATCCCCCCCCACACACACTTTGTTTTAAATTAGAATTCAATAGTGTTTTCCCTTTTTTCTCCAATTTACTTTTCAAATGTTGAACAATGATGCATTCTAGTTTGAGTTAATTTATAAATTTTGGATTATCGACTCAATTCTCTGTGGGATTCGACCCCGAAACCCATTGGGAATATTTGTTTTGATATAATGACATTTTACGCTCCTTCGTGAAGAAGAGTGTAGTTTGGATGTTATCAGTTTTCAAGGACGAGAAGGCAGAGGCAGATGAGGAAGAGCTGGAGGAGGATCATGTGACAAAGGAACTAGATGAGGAGCAACAAGTTAAAGTGGATACCCAGCGCTCCATGGATGATGTCACAGTACAGATTGTAGGCACAGGACCAAGTTCCCGTGCTCTAGCAGGAGAGAATACTGACACCATAAAGACCACCACCACGGCCCAATCTAAAGGGGCCAAGGACTCTTAGAGCATCTCAGGGATTTCATACCTTTTATTTTATATATCTTTTGTTTGTATGCACTGAGGACAATGCATGTCATATTTTGTGGAGGTAGGTATGTAGGATGGTTGAAAATGTGGAAATATGGTCTTTACAAAATGAATCAACTTATGTGTGTAATAAATGTGTATGTTTGGTTTTCTATCTTATTTTTTCTTATTAATTTAGTCCTGTCTAATAAAAACTCCAAGGGTTTTCTTCATGTCACAGTTCTTTCCCTAGGAACTTAGTTTTTTTTAGTGTCGAACCAGGTGGTTTTTCCTAATGATAGATATACAGACGACTTTCTTAAGGGAAAAAGTCGTGTTTTAGGATGTAAAATTATGTGTATGCTGATAGACCTATGGATTGTTGTGTATTAACAAAGTCAACAATGAGCTGGTAAAATTAAATAAGAAATTTAGCTCCTAGACATGACCTGTAAAGTCTCTGTTTGGCTAGTTGGACATAATAAGCTATCTTATCAAGTTCATCACTTAGTATTTAATTAGAGATTCTAGCTATATTCAATAGATTCATGTGCCATGTGTGGTAAGTCTTATACATATTTTCCTTATGTGCATGATTAGTCTAGAACTTTCCTGGAATATTTTCAAGATGAAATATTCGGTTACACTTCTTCTGAAACATGACAATAGGCCTTCTTTGAACTCACCTTGTGAATATTGTCCTTAGTCAAACCCTTTTGAGCCTAAGATATTTCTTTTCTTTCTTTCTTCTTTTAGAAACCAGAAGCCCTGAACATGGTATCCTCTAAATACCCAAATGTGAGCTAGCTATCACGACTCGAACATAGGCCCAGATTGAGACACGGGACAAGGAGCCCCGAGAGACTCCAAGTCGGCCTATGGCATGAACATACATCTAACTCAATCAATAAAAATGGAAGATTTATCATAATAAACATAGTGGAAGTCTAAACATAACATAACATCAGAATATAGATGCGAATCTGAAGCTGATTACAATCTATGTCTGAAAAGCCTCTAATTTTGATGAGTTGATGGACAAGACTCCCAACTAACTCTCTAAGTCTGAAACTGTAAATTCAAATATAACTGATAAGGAATGGTCCTTGGGAGATGAGGACTCACCAACTAATACTGGATGCTAACTTCGAATACTGGCTAGTGACGGGGCTGAGTCTGAATATCGGAGCATGTATCATAAAATGATACAGCATAGAGTATGCAGTTAGTACGTGGAATGTACCGAGTATGCAAGGTAAGTAAAACCACTTAAGTAAGTAAAATAATTGAACATGCATAATATAAAACATAATCAAGATAAGATTCTAAGAGTAACGCTTGCATGCTATTTTTTGAAATCATGATCTGAACATAACTGCATATCATAACCGATTCGAATGACCCAAAGCTGAAAACTGATAATCATAAGTAAAATTGAACATTGGGTCAANATATATATATATCATGAATGATAAACATGCATAACTGAAATCATGAGGAACAATGAGAGACTCGTCATATAACCGACATTACAATGATAGAGCTTACGTGGTCCCAACTATCACACTCAAGCAGGCAGAGTCATCCAAAGCCTTTCCAGGGATAAGGACGCTACCATGATATCGATATCAAGTTGAAGACCCCTAGGGAGGGGGAAAGCTCTAAAGGAGGTCCTAAATAATCTGATTATACCTACGTTGGTGCGTACTTCTGAGGCATAGGGTTGACTGAACCTTAGCCTACTCGATGCTAGACACTACTCCCAAAAACATGCATATGATCTCCATTGTTTTTCAATGAAGCTGACCCTCATCTAGTGACGAAGCTAAATAATAACATACATGCATAATTTGATACCATAACATTAGGAGCCTTGGCTTAAACCATACCACAAGCTGAACATAATTGGGAGTCTTGACTCTAAAACCATGTTGTAAGTTAATCCTTGATATAATAAATCATACTTGAACATATGGGCTTGCCCAATACTTCAACATGTTTGAAAAATACTTGATTCACTGGAAAACATTATTATAGACATAAGTCACTTGAAAACATGCTTTTCTCATAAATATCTCAACATACTTGAACATACATCATAGATCTCAACTTTCCTAAACTTCTCATGGATGGGCATCATAATTTATAAAACTTGAAAACATGATTTATATTTGAAAACATTGTAAAACTTTCCCATGAATCATAATTCAACAATAGAAACATGCTTAGATCATACCCATGGTAGAAACTTAGGAAATTCATATATTGGGTAAAACCCCATAGGATAAACATGTAGATTTTCATAAATTATAGAGGGATTGTGCATGGATGTGGACAATTTCACCCATTCATAACCTTACATACCTGAGAAAATTTGATTCTACAACTTTTTTGATTGTCCAAGGAATAATTGAGGAAGAACCTTGAAAGATTGAGCTTGATCACCCCTCTGGACTTCTAATCTTGCATGCATGAATTAGGAATAGCTTAGAATAAACTTACTCTTCTTAAAACTCACTATTCAGAGCATAAACCGACGTAGTTTAGGACTTAGGATCATAGGAATTATGGAAAAATCCCTTACTAAACTCAAAGGGAAAAATAGACTGCTAGTCCCAAGGAGGGACTGGACGAATCGTTGTCAGTGACCACGACTCATGGTCACAATCCGTCACCTTCACTGCCCCAAACATAAAACCTTAAACCAACAGTTGACCACGACCCACCTAACGAATCATGGCATTGGCCATGACTCGTGGTGTCTAGCCGTTAGGTACACTGTCTGTCCTTCCTTCATCCTTCACTGCCTCTAACCACGACTGACTCAATGAGTCGTGGTGCTGACCATGACTCGTGGTCATGCCCGTGGTTACCCAAAAACTTGAAATTCCAACTTAAGTCAACCACCTCACCACGAGTCACTTAACGACTCGTGGTCATCCTAAAGGGTCACAGGACAACTCGTTCTGTAACCTAGTGCAGAAAATCCTTTTGTCTCCATTTCAACTCCCCGGTTTGATCTTTGGGTATTCAAGGCATTACACCAGCATGAGCCAAGAAATCTAAGTTGGGATGTCTCCCTCGGTAAAAATGCAAACATAGGCTAAAAGCCTAAGTTTGGGGGAGGAGAGCTTAGATGCAATCAAAAAAAAAGATAAAGACCTTAGTCGTATGCTCTTCCCTATTATCTTGCAGGTATGTCTTGCTATTCGTTAGCGTATATGGNATCCTGGCTACAGATTAGCCAACAGTTAAAGAAAGATTTCAGAATCAGTATATATTAGAGCAAGGCTTGGGAAAAGGAGAAAGAAGACAAAAATAAGGGTGTTGAAGGAGAGATAAGGGGGCATATGAAAGAAGAAGACTTAGAATGAGCGATGTAGCATTTAGAGAGGATCCATGTGAACAAACCCTTGACCTATTTGTACCATGCAAACCCGCACCAACACCCTTAAGTCATGTTTGATTCTAGAACCTGTGAATCTATATTAGTGGAGAACTACATAAAGGGCAAGCTTATGGTACTATATCTGCATGCATGAGAATTTCATTTTGAGAGAGTGTGTACTATACGGTGTGCATATCCCTAACACATAAATTATTTCTGTGTGAACAAGGGATACTTATCTTTTGTGAGGGTACATGTTAGTAGAATGAGGTCTGAATCTTGTTTTCAATAAGAGGCTATAAACAAAGATATAGTATTGTTTAGAGTCAGACAAGCCTAGATGATATTGAGTTATTGCTAGAGAGCAGAATTTGCATGATTTGTGATGAGATATGATCCATAAATGTTAGGATTTTTGTTGATACTAATTAATAGTCAAGTATCTATCGTGCGAGTTATTGGTTGGCTACAGAGAATGTTATTCTTTAAAGTTGCTTGAGGACAAGCAATAGTTTGAGTTTGGGGGTATGATAAGTTGGTATCTTGGTCAACTTATCTGGTCTATAAGCTTAAATTTTTGTGATAATTTGATATAAAAAGAATTACTTATCATGATTTCTTCTCATTTGTACAAGAAATTACCATTCCGAAGAGGTTGAGAAGGAATCAAGTAAAAATACTTCAAAGATCAAGAAAAACAACCTAAACTCTATGAGAAGTTCTCATGCACGAACCACAGACCCATTGCATCCAGGACCAAAAGAACTCCTCTCAATGATAAGATCTGTGGTCGAATAGTGGACCGTAGATTGCAAAGCGCGGACCGCGAATTAGCAGCATTTCAAGCCAGAGGTTCATGCTCACTGATAGTGAAAATGCCACACAAGCGCGGACCACGAATCACGAAATGAGAGGCGTGAATGGACCATGGTTCAGAGCAGAAATTGTCCATATTTTTTCCAAGAATATAGTCAAGGTGCGGACCACGGATGGCCAACTTTTGGCCGTGGATGCTGTGATGTTGGCAAGTTTGTAATTATTTAGTACATCTTTTATTTCCTTTTTGGGAAATTTATAGGGTTTTAAAGGGATATCTGGGTGAAAAAAGGATCATGGATAATATATTTGAAATACTTGAGAGAGGGAAAAGAAAGAAACATTTTTTCTTGAGTTTTAGTAAAGAATTCCGCATCAATATTGAACCAATTACTTTTATGTTCATCATTGTGAATATATGACTATCATATTTTTTTCTTCCCAAGATTATTATTATGTTTTTTATGAGTAGCTAAGTTTTATATCTAGGGTTGTGTGAACCTTGATCTATTAACGTCGATGGGTCTATGAATGTAAATATTTTGGTTAGCAAGCTAATTGTATTATCAATTCTTCCATTTTGATTGTTGTTTAATGGTTGGAAACGTTAAATATTGCCTAAAATATGATTTTCTTGACCAAAGAATTCATGATTAGGAAGAAGAATTGATAACGGGGATTTGAGGCTTTCAAACCTTATCTAGTGACTTTAGTTGTTATAAGGATAGTCAACCTGAAACTTATGGCAGCAGTTAAATCAAAAATCACCCAAAGGTCGAAAGGATTTAGGGTGATATTTCTCTAAGTGGGTCAATAGACTTGGGAGAACGTTTAGAACTATCTTTTCTGCATGTGTAATGTTAACCTAGATTTAAATACAAGATAGACCTATCATAGTTAAGAAATCTTGGGAAACACATCCCTAGTTTAGTTCAACTATCGAAACAAACCAAGAAATTATCTCCAACCATTATTAAAAGAATATTTGACTTTGAGTGTGATTTTATCTCCCCCTCTTGAAATATTGACAAAACAAATTTGAGTATTTACTTTTGACGAATTTTGTACCTTTTTCCCTGTGGGATTTGACCACAACCTTATTGGGTTCAATATTTGATACAACGACCACTTTATACCTATTTAACAGGTGAAATTTGCGTGTATCACATTCATACCTCTTAGTTGAAAATATTAGTTTTAGAATTTACTCCAAGGAAGTGATGCCACTCACCAAAAGAGAGAATTCCACTCATATTCATGTAATTCACAATATAGGAATTATAAGATGATAAAGACGCTTACTCTCTCAAGGAAATTCAAGTGCATACATTGAAACATAGACTTTCCCTTCATGTAATTCGCCACTAATGTAGAGTTGCTACACATTGAATCACTAAGGACTTGCGGTTCATAACAAAGGATAGGGGCCAAAGGTAGGACAACTTTTAGCTCTAGTGACTAGAACCACCCTAATGCCTTTTGTGAATCATGCAACTATCCCGCTACACTTAGCGGGTCTATTTGACCTTATCTCTCCATTCCCATCCTTCATTTTGTTTCTCAAGAGCCACTCTTTCAACACCTTAATATTTCCAGTAAGCCTCCTCTAACCAAGAGGTAGCACCGTTCAACTTTTTCTCTTTCTTCCTTTTTTTTGTTCAATGGTTTTTCAACCAGCTATTTTATTCTTTTCATCAAAATGTTGGTGCTACTTCATATTGAATCTCATTCCTCTATTTCTTATTTTGTACACCCCCAAACTCAGGCTTTTTCCTGCATCATATTTTATTTTCTTCCACCCCCAAATCTTGGGTCTCAAGCCCCCATTTTTCTTTCGTCACTAGCAATGAGGGAGGAATGGGTGCCAAAGGAGAGAATTAAAAAGGGTGTAAGGCTCTTGATGTGGTTTTCAAGAAATGGCTTAAGGCTCAAACAATGGTTAACAAAGGTTGATGTTTAAGGAGGTCATTTTATGGTGAAGTGACTATCCAAAAGGGCCTAAGGTCATTTTCCAAGTATAGCTACATCTAGAATTTGGCCTTGAATCACATTTGGGGCTAGTTCTAGATGATATGAATACACAAGAATTAAGCACAAAAGTTCTCACCAGACAAGGCATCACACTCCAAGGAGTTTATCTATCCTTAAGATCAATTGATAAGAATGATTTTAGATAAGCTATTTTGAGTTCTACACACTCGTTTTACAAATCAAAAAGACAAACAAAGAATGCACAACTCATGACAAGAGAGTTCTCTTTTCAAATTCGTGCACTCCTTTTTTAACTTCAAAACCCATTTTTCTATGCCAAATAAAGAGAAACTTTGGTGGCACTGATCAAAGTAAGTGCAACAATGACTCAAAGACATGACATTTTCCCTTAAGAAAGTCGCTTCTTCATCTATCATAGGGAAATGTCACCCAGTTTGACACACAAAAGGAAAAATAAAAATTTGTTGATTGGGAAAGGACCATGGTATACAGAAAATCCTTGGAATTTATTAGTATCTACTATCTATGAAGGCAATTTGCAAAGCACGGGTCAAGAATTAATTAAAATGTAAGACCATTCTATTAATGGTGTCGCGCCCTATTTTTCCTCGCAGAAAGCGGGACACAACATGTGACAACTCTTAAGGGTTTAAAAGAGAAGAGTCGCCACCTAACGGATTAAGGTGCGTTAGGGCACCGTTCTAAGCTAAGAACTTATTTTAATACCTAAGTTACCAGAGTTGGGCAAGGGCTTAGATAACCTCGAAAGGAAGGTGTTAGGCACCTTTCGAGGTCCACAAATGTGGTTCCCGGCCGGATTCATTAAAGTGGGGAAATTATATAAGTGAACAAATAAAATTGATTTGAACTAATATTATAATAATTAAACTAAATATTTAAAGACNATAATAATTAAACTAAATATTTAAAGACAAGCAAGGAGAAAAAAAATTAGGCAAAATAAAATCTAAAAACAGTTTATCTTATTTTATCTTTTGTTTAAGAATAAATACAAAAATTGTGGCAAATAAAGTAAGTAAAAACATAAATAACAAAAGGAGAACAATTTATTAAAATCCACATAAAAAACAAACAAATAAATATTTATTTTAATTATGGGGCCGAACCTCATAGAGGCGCCTATGTATCCCTTAAGGGAATCAGGCCAAACGTAGTTCTACCGGGGGGTTTTAACCTAACGGGATCACCCCGTGTGACTTAAATAATATTTCACAATCTGTTTAGATTGCTCGTATTATTCAGCGGACACAGACTATCATTTTCCACTACCCGCCTAATTAAATTAATTGTTGTTAAGCCTAAGCTATCTAAGTGAAAAAACTAACGCCTTAATATGTGCCTACCCGTCCCAATCCTAATGTCCAAGAGGCAATTGAACTACTATTTTGGAGTTGAGATCTAGAATTCCTAAGGCTCTATCATTTTCCACTACCCGCCACTAAATTAATTGTTGTTAAGCCTAAGCTATCTATGAAAAATCAACGCCTTAATATGCCTACCCCGTCCCAATCCTAATGTCCAAGAGGCAATTGGAACTACTATTTTGGAGTTGAGATTCAGAATTCCTATGTTTATTAAAGATGATTAACGCCAAACAGCTCTGTATGTGTTAGTAATCAAAACACTTAGCATACAAAGGAGCCAATTAAGCTCTATCTTGTGGTCGTATTTCCTAATGCACAAGAGTCAAAATTTGAATATATAGCACGAGTAAAAGATATTTAGTTTAAACAAATTCAAGTTTAACCGCCTCGAGCAACACGTGTTTAACACTCATGCACATGATTTTTATTTAAAGATCAGACTAAATTATGACGTATAAATGGGACTCTAAAAGAAAGTGACTTAGTGGCCAGCAACTTGGCGGGAATAACATGAGGATTATGGTTATAATTATTGATTAACTATCGAACAAGCTTGCTTCAACCAGTTATTTACCAATTAATTTCAAGTACTAACACGTATTGAAAGTAATTATTATAGGCTAGTTTTACCCAAAATTAAAACATAAGACATGCTTTGGAACAGATTGTTTTAATTCCTACGAACATGATTTCTAGAAGTGATAATGTCTACGTTACAGATATTATTTAATTTCTACGGGCATGGTTTCTAGAAAAATAATTGTACTTGTATTGTTTTTGAGGGCAAGGTTACTAAAATATTAAACATAAACACCCTAACACGTATTGAAAGTAATTATTATAGGCTAGTTTTACTCAAAATTAAACATAAGACATGCTTTGGAACAGATTATTTTAATTCCTATGGAACATGATTTCTAGAAGTGATAATGTCTACGTTGCGTATATTATTTAATTTCTACTGCATGGTCTAGAAAATAATTGTACTTGTATTGTTTTTGAGGGCAAGTTTACTAAATATTAAACATAAACACCAACTTAAATTTGAATTATTTAAGAACTATAGGCATGATTTCTATGTGCATATGTTTCCTATAGGCATGCTTTCTAGGTGAAATTGGTGTAAATAAGAAAGCAAAGAATAAATATAAGACCCTCACCCCCATAGGCCCCTTTCCACTATTATGAGACTTTTATTACAAATATTACAAAAATAAAATAGAATGAATAACTACGACACATTAAAATAAATAATATTAGAATAATTCCGGTGGTCTTCTTCTTCCCTACGACTCTCTCGATGAATGCCGAATAAGATGGTACTTGCTTAAAGGTTAGTACAATCATAGAAGCAACAATAATCAATTAAGAATTGTTTATGACTCAATACCACAAATTGACTTTGTACGTGAAGAGGGACTTAATCTCAGCTCGTACAAGAAGAGAAGAAGGTAATATTTTATTACCAGAGAGGGAGAACAAGAATGTGTAGAGAAGGCCTAGAGAAGTAATCGTGTCCCCTTCTGACTGTTCCCCCTTTTCTCAAAATAAGAACAAGAGCATTTCTTAAATATGTAGGGAACTGTAATTAATCTTAATCAAAAGGGAAAAAAAGGAAGAGGGAAATATTTTAGAAATCAATAAAAAAGGAGCTTTTTCCAATTAGCCATCTAGAATCAATCAATTAAGGGAAAATATTAACCCGTCACCATATAATTGAGTCATTTAGGCTAAAAACACCAAACTTACCAAAATTGATCAAGACAGTTAAAGCTGTATTATATTACCATTTGAGGTTGTCATACAGTTTCCATATATTTAGTAAAATGTTGCTTTAATTAAAAGTAGCAGGCTGTCCAGGATCAAATTAGAGAAGGAAAGAAAAATAATATGTTACATTTATCTGGTAATATACCAAAATAGACGAGCTAAAATCATGTTAGACTATCAAGTAAATTATTTAATTGTAAAATTATCAAATTACCATAAATAACTAGATTTCTAAACCCGTTGTACAATTATTTTAACCATAACCGGTGGGCTACCATATTTGTATAGATAAGAGCGTCGTAGAGGAAGGCAATCAATCATGATTTTACCCTAAAGAATCACATAACCAATAGTCAAAAATCAATCACAGAAATTTCTTTAAATAATCAGATTAACTTTAGCATATGATAATTTGGCTCACTAAATATAGACAAGCATGTGAGTGGTTCCATTAACACATGCAATTTTCCTTAAAATATTAAAGTACAAACATCAATAGATATTAAATCACACATAACATGTAGAGGATGTTCAAAAATTGATTTTGAGTAAGGAAAGAAATACAAGGCCGCTCTCACGATGCACTCAAAATATGAGAATATCGTAAGTAATCATAATTAAGCCTAATGAATACCCACATGAACTAAGTTCCTTAGGAGGCTAGAAACTAAAAGCTTATAAACATTTAAACTAAAAATTATAGCCACATTAGTGAAACTTTTAGATTTAAAAAAACTGTTAGGGACGGGATGAACATGAATTTCTAGCATACTGCAAATCTGAAAGACACAAATCATTCGAGTTAAACATGTAGGCACATATGTATAAACACATTAGAGTGGAATAATAGAAAAGATTATCAATTTATGAAATGATATTTTCCATGCTAGGCTCTTGTTAAGTTTTGTCGAGATTCACGTCGCCTTGAACCAGAACCATATCGTGATGTGTTTTTCTGGCGAAAGTGATGCGAGAAGAAAGAGGAGGCAACACAAGTGATGGTGGTTTGGAGATGGTGAGAAATATAGGGAGATCTCGTAGGGTCCTATGCGGCTTTCCGGTGGTTTTCCGGTCAAGGTAAGGTGAGGGTGAAGCGGAGAGGCCTGGTGTGGTTGTAGGTTGTTTTTCGGTCGGCAGTGAGGGAGAAGAAAAAGAATGTGCATCGGTTATGAGTTACCGGCGCCGGCCGGGAGGTGAGGGAGAGAAACGGAGGGGAAGAAGAAGGGAGGGGAAGGACTACGAGGGAGATACCTGGTGGTCTCGTCGGTCGGCGGAGACCGGAGATAGAGGGGAGAGAAGTGATAGGTGTGCAACGGCTGGTGGTGTGCTGCTACTGCTGGCCGCAAAGTGAAGAGTAAAGAGAGAGGAGGTCGGTGAGGTGTGGTCAGATGTTGTGTGGCTGGATTTTAGCGGTGGCGGCAGATTCGTCGGAGAAACGAATAAGAAGAGGCGGCCGAGGGGAGAAGAAAGAATATGGCCGGTGGTTGCTGTTTTCCAAGGTTATGGAGGTGGAAGGAGAGGAAGCGAGGGGATGGGCCGGCTTCTAGGTTTGAGAGGGGTGAAATGAGGGTGAAAAGTTTAGGTTTTGGGGTAGGTGAGGTAAATAAGGAAGTATATTAGGGATTTAATCTCGTCCGTTGGATCAAATTAAATGAACGGCTAAGATCAAGATTAGTTAATGGGTTGGGTTGGATAGTATATGGGTTATCCGCATTGGCAAATTGGGTTGAATCAAATGGATTGCTGAAATTGAATTTAAATAGTAGCCGAATTGATCAAAGTGATAAATTGGCATGTAAATTGAATAGAAAGTGGCTAAACTCTAAACAAATTGAATGAAATTGAATAAAGATGGCTATAATTTAAATAAATTGGCTGAAATAGAATTTAGTCATATTAAATTAATAAATATACTACACTTGTAGATAATTTAATAAATAGATAATAAAATAGCTTAAATTATGAAAAATCGCATAAACATTATTTCAATTATAAATAAATCCTAAATTTAAGTATACTATGTAAAATATCATATAATTAAATTATTATATTTATAAATAACTTAATGACTAGAAAATAAAGTTAAGTTATCAAATATTATAAAAACTTATTACTAACATAAATAATTTATAAATTCGAGTAATATTATTAGTCAAATAAATTTGTAAAATTTAGTAAAATTATGTAAATAGTTTATTAAATAAATATATATTTCAAGATAAGGGCGCATATTAAAACGAAATACATTATATACGGCGTAATTATTCAATATCAAACTAAAATTAATATGAGTCATATATATATAACTTGAAATAATTTTCACAATATTATGATAATAAATTATTTTATAAATACAAAAGTAAGTCGAATATTTTCGTAAAAATAAATAAATAAATATATACATATATAAGCAAAGATATTAAGGCGTAGGTAAGTCAAAATTATGTGTCAACAAATGGCACTTCATATCATCCAAGCAAGAAAAACAGCCTAACATTTTCATAAATTCAAAATAAGCCCAACGAGGGCATTCATTCAACTAAACAACCATGTGAAAAACTTAAGAATATCACAAATCGCTTGATAAGGGTAGAAAAAGTCAACACTCAAATGGAATACGTAATGACCAATAATAAAAGAGCACTCCCCACCCCAGACTAAAAATTATACATTTTCCCCAATGTACAAATGAAGAATAAGAAGTCGTAAGAACTCCTTGAACCAGCTGCTCTTCTCCATCATCATCAGCCACCTCAGCCTCATCATCACCATCTCTATGCTCCTCCCTCATCATCCTCCCTAAACTCGTAAGAAAATCATTAATAGGGCCTCAAGTTATGTGCATCCATGTCTTCATATAAGAAGCTTACATCAGGATCAGCTATGGGTTCCCTGTTGTTCAATTCTCTCATATCATCCCAGAGAGATGATACCGCTCCCTCAACCACATCAATTCGGGAGTACAACTTATTTAAGTTGTCAAAAATATCCTTCATCGTGCTCTTCACCGACTTCTGGGATGAGGGTTGACAGATTTATAGATAATTTCTTCGCTGGTTCTCATGATAATGGGTCATATTAGCCAACTTTTGAGGCCCACTTGGCTTGGAAGATGAAAGTGGTGGTAAAGACCCTTGATATGGCACTTTCGTTGAAGCATGTCCCGACATATCGGGTGTAGGAACATTGAGGTACGAGGCCAATGGAACTTCATAAAAATCATGGGCTGTGGAATTTTCTAGGCATCCCATGTTTGAAGGCTGCTTTCGCTTGCTTCTGGGAGCATCTGCATCTTCTTTTTCTCAATGTCAATCACCCCAGCCGCGAGCTAGGATGTTCATCAAAGAAAATAGGGAACCCTTGCTTTAGCACATAACTAGCTTCGAGTACAGTGGAAAGGCATAGAGAGACCTTGCTTCCTAGGCTTCTATTGAATTATGCAGCAACGGTTCAAGAAATTTGACATGCACCCCGGTCATGATGCATGCTATAAGGATGACGACTTTAATATTTATCACTGGTCGTTTTTGAGGGCATGAGATGACTACACACCAACTCAAGCCACGCTTGGTTTAACTGGAGGTCTTGGCTCTGTAATTCTCTCCTCTCATGGTGGCCCATAAAGGTTACCCATCAGTTCTGAGTCACCCATAGACATTGATCGCCTTTGTTGCTATCTTTTAGTAAACTCAGTCCCTAGTTCAATTTCCTCACCCCAATCGATGGAGTTGATTGCATTATGGGTGATATCAACCTCTACTCCCCAAACCCTAATTGATGAAAGATTTGGGAACTCGTCCACTTCTTGGTGTGTTTCATCGAGTCTTGCCTCGCTTTATATGAGGCATAGAACTCTATCACTAGGTTGGAGTAATAGCCATAGAACATCCAAGAATTGGTGCCACTATCGCTTCACAAATTGCTTGTTGATGTTAGGGAAGTCTTTCCTCAGCCCCACTAGATTGGAAGTGCTTACGGGTTATCGACCGATCTTGATAAGTGATATAATATGCCTCCATGACTTTAACATAGAACCGGTGGCATCTGTACTAGTTGAGGCCGGAGCCGCCGGCTTGCCTTCCTTGCTTTGGAGGAGGCCTGGTTTCCCTTTATCATGTTCCCTAGATGAAGTCATGTTCCTGCAAGATCATATGAGTGCCACAACCAAACCAAATCTTTTTGTATTTTTCATTACGGATAATAAAACTACAACAAATATGTCAGTACAAAAGGAACAAAAGGAGATTGGATAGCAAACAAATTGGCAGCATTTGTGCTACACCTGTGTCTCGCAGGTTGGGACCTGTGGCCCATAGGTGAGTCGCAAGTGCTATGCAGAAACACTGTTCAAGCTGATACCAACACCTGCATTGCATTCGCATTTTGCGATGGGGATCTGCATCACATAGGTGTAAAGAAGGTTTGGCACAATGATCTTGAAGCTCAAATTCTCATTCCTGCGCTGCACCCGCATTTCAAGTGTGTCCGCATTTATGGCATGCAGTTGTCCAATAGTGCCGAGAATTCAACCCAGATGATGTTATTCAAATTTTCCAAGCAAGTATGAACAAAATTATTAACGGTACTTAGACTTCCCAAAAGATATACCACAATATAAATAAACAAATAAGACCATTATTACTACTTAACAACTTTCCTTAAGGATGTTGCCCTGTCTATTATTGGAAATGTCAAGTGACCAATCTAGACTAGCTTATCAATCAAGTTCAGTACTTCACAAAGACCACCCACATTATCACATTGTCATCTATTTTATTAAGCACACAAGAATAAATGATGATTTTCTCTTAAGAAAGACGTCACTCTATCTATCATTGGAAAAACTTATGCATTCCAAGCAATGGGTTCTCAAATTTCAACCCCAACTAAAATTTAAAGGAAACAAATAACACTCAATATATATAGAATCAACAACCAATGAGTCCTATCCATTTGATTTTGCAATTTCAATTTCACCCACAACACCCACAAAAATCAAATAATATCAAGAAAATGAAGAACATTAAAGAGGAAATGGAAAAACATTGTCATGGAGAATGAAGAACTATCATACTTTTAATTTTACACATTTCATTAAGCTAAAAAATACCAACATAAAAGTCACATGACATATCAAGTAGAGTGAGGAAGCAGATGAAATTGAAATTGAAAACTCCGCTTCAAAATGGCCGACCCAAGCTTTTGCTTCTTTTTTGTTTGGTGAGTGAAATGGTTAGGTGATGGTGAAAAATTGAAAGGATGGTAGGATTTATATGAGGGGAGAAGGTGAATGGATTGCGGAATTAAAGGTGGATTTAATGGGTGAATATGGGAAGTTAAAACGGTGGCGAGGGGTTATGAAATGGGAAAGTGGTTTAGAAAATTGGGATTTTGGGAACTGGGAAAGATGTTTAAAAGACATGAGTCGGACTTGGGCTCAGGTTGGTCAAATGGGTCTCTGTAAACTTTAAAATTCTAACTGCCACCCGTGCTCGCTTTGGACCTGCGGCCGCAAATTTTCACTTGCGAACCGCAGTCCAGATGTAGGTGGAAGTCATGTTTTTTCAAATCCCCTTCTTAGAAATTTGGCACACCTGTGTCTTGTGGGTTTAAACCTGGGTTTCATAGGTGAGACGCAAGTCACATTTGATTTTTTCATTTTCTTCCCAGGTGTACTTCCTCACTCCCTGTGCTACACCTGCGCTCTGCAAATCTGCACCTATATTTTGCAGGTAATGCACAGGTTCTCATCATTTTCCAGGCATTCTGCCTCACTCCTACGCTTGACCTGCACTCCAGAGGTCCTGCCAGGTGCCCCCGCTCCGTTTTCATCCATTTTATTCATAATACATTTTTCTGACATAACAAAAACAACCAAATGTAAAGTAAAAGGAAATTTAAAGGCATGGGTTGCCTCCCCAAGAAGCACTTGATTTAACATCGTGACATGACAATTTCATCTCAAAATACTATCACTTATTAGGAGGGTTGTCCTTCACCTTAAGATCCTTCTCTTTCTCCTCTTCCTTATCCATCATATCTATTACTTTGCATTCATCAGGTGGTTTCATGGGTTAGCATACTTTGAATGTCACTTCATCTCCATCCACTCGGAATTTCAATTTCCAGTTTAACATCTACTAGAGCTCGCCTAGTGGCCAAGAATAGTCGCCCCAAAATGATGTGCATCTCAATATCCACATTGAAATCCAACACAACAAAGTTGGTTGAAAGGATGATTATGTCTACCTTGACCAACACATCCACAAGAATTCCCAAGGGAGCTTTACTTGATCAGCCTCCAGCAACCTCATTGTGTAGGCTTGAGACTTCCTAAGCATAGCTTTTGCAGATCACAAGGGGCATCAAGTTTATGCTCTCCCTTAGGTAGAAGAGAGTTTATAAACACGTATATCCAATGGTGTAAGGAATAGTGAATGCTCTGGGATCATCTCTTTTCGGAATAAGGTTGCATGCCATCGCTACACTACAATGATACGACACCTCCACTGTGCCAGCATCCACAACTCTTTTCTTCTTCAGGAGCTCTTTAATAAATTTAGCATAACTCGATTTGGAGCAATGAATCTACCAATGCTATATTGATGGATAACTTTCTAAAACATATCGATAAACGTCTTGAGCTAGTTATCCTTTTTCTATTTAGTTAACCGCAGAGGTAAGTAGGTGAACTCTAGGCTTGGCCTTTAGCATTGGGCCCCCCTCGCCTTCTTCATCAACATTCACATCTTTAGGAGGAGTTTCAATCTTTTTCTCCTCGAGCACTTTCTGATCCTCAATACAAATAGGCGTTTTTTCACCTCATCCCTCAAGTATTCTTTGATTGGTTTTGGACTAACAACCACTTTGGGATTATCACCCACATTAGTAACAATCTTCTTATTCCTCGTGACAATAGCCATACAATGGGCATCTTTCTTTGGTTTCGTCATTGTGACACTAGGAAGGGTTCCTTTCATTCTTGGGTTCATTTGGGTGGTCAGATGATCCATTTGGCTTTCAGATGTTTCATTGAAGCTGAATGGGAGCTCACTATTTGGGAAAGTTTAGACACCTCTCCTTTCACCTCTTAAACACCACTATCATTGGACTCCACTTTCTTCAATACTTTTGAAAGCATCACTTCTATCTTGGAGCTACCCACATCACTCACTCTAGGATGCATCGGGGCCACATCAGCTTTTGGAGAGGGAATATAAGGGTTTGCACTCCCATGGTACCTGTCCCCATTCTATTCAGGCTCACAGTTTCTCCATCGGTTATCCCTATCACCCCATCCTTGGTTATCTTGATCTCTCCAACCTTGGTTCCCATTGCGGGCACGCCAAGGCCTGCTGGCACCTCGATATCCTTGATGAGAACCCATCACCTAGGCAGCCATGTATTGACACTCTTTATCATGTCTCAGCTACGAGACATCTTTCTCATATGGGTCATGACCTTGGGTACGAACATCATTGATGCCTTTTGTTTCGGATCCCAAAATATGCTTCACCATAAACTCAACTTGAGTCATCATCTTAGCTAATATTTCGGCCCCACTCTTTATCTCGCCTTTTCAACTTAGCTGCTAGCTGTTGGAAGATGTACCATTTGCAGACACCTCGGTGTCTCTAGTGTGCCATGCTCTATTAGTCTTTTATCATTCTATTAAGAAGTGCCTTAGCCATGCCAAATGTTTGGTCCATGATTGAACCACCTGTAAGATTGTTAGCCACTGATTTTTTGAAAGAACTAAGAGACTGATAAAGTGTAGAGCAACACCCCATCGGGGTGGATAATATTGTGCGTATGGTGACTTTCTACTTCAACCGGAGCCACCCTTCATGAATTGCTCTCCCGAAAGTCAGCCTCTCGAAATTTGTGATCTCATCCTTAATTGAGCATCCGAGAAGGGAAAAAAATCTATCAAGGAACTCTTCAGTTAAATCATTCCATGATGTGATGGAGCCGGGAGGTAACTCCTCCAACCAAACCGTGGCCTTCCCAAAAGAGGCCTGAATAATCTCAAATGGATGGATTCTTGGCTAGTGTTGGTTATATAGTACAGTTGACAGATTTCAATAAAGTTCTAAAGGTCCCGATTAGCATCCTCACTAGCTTTTCCTCCGAACAACCACTTCATTTGCAGTGACAAAACATGGTGCTTGTTACGTGGAAAACTACATTCTCCCTACCATGGGCGAGGGGCGAATGGCAATAGCCCATCATTAATCACTGGATCATCATCTCCTTCCATTAAACCATCCATGCTACTCGCGTTGCTTATTTTCACACACCTAAGCAAACAACAAAATCATAGAAACAATGTAAAAGCAATATAAGATGCAAAACAAATTTGAATTCCCAAACATCTCTCCTGATTAAGGGAGGTGGCAGAGGTTGCTGTGAAAAACAAAATACTCGATGGGTGTTGGGTTGCATCCCACAAGGAATTGCGATGGATAAATTAAAGTTGTAAAATTAACTCAAACTAGAATGCATTATTGTCAACAAGTATAAAGTAAAGAATTGGGTGGGGGAGGGTAACAATATTGAACTCGAATTTATGAAAAACCAAATTAAACAAATGATTTGTTGCAAGTAATAGGAAAGGGATAGGATGTGCAATAGATGAAGTGTTAACTAGATCAAGAATTGATTCAATTGCCTTAACTTCAATTTTTAGTATGGATAGCATGGATCAAATTACATACTCTTATTTTTCAACCACAAGGATGTTTTTGCCTTGGGTTTATCTCAAATCCCAAGGTCCCAATCTAAAAACAGCCACACCAAGCTTGAGGAAGGGTCACACTATCTCTATCCTTAACTCTTTAATGGATTTGAGGATGTGAGTTTCGACTATCTTTAGCTCAACCTCACACACCCACACTCTAAATTCCCACTATTGTTTCCTCACCAATATTTCACTCTTTCTTCTCAGTTTCAAGCAAGATAAATAAACTAAACAACTATTTGCAACCACTAATTTTAATTAAAATTTAGATGAAACAATAGATTCATGCTTTTAGATTAAAGTTAAGAAAAATTGATCAATACCCAATCAAATTAAACAATCATTAAGCATACACCCCTAACTAGCAATTTAACTAGTTATGAATGAAGATATATAAATGATACTCATGGATAAGTCATCAATAATAATCATAATGAATAATAGATTTAAGCTTTTCAAAACCTGCAACAATGGTGTATTTTACAATGTAATTGAAGAAGATGAAGAAAAGGAAAGTGTACTCTCTATCTCTCTCTACTTCTTTGTACAATTCAATTCTTCTCTATGATTTCTATGAATTGGATGTGTAATATTTAGGGTAAAATCTGCACATTCTCTTTGCAATAACTTTCAAAGTATGCCCTTGAAGCTTCTCATGTACTTTTTGTGCTAGATCTGACATTTTTTCCTTTGTCAGCCTATTGGTCACTTGGTGGGCACTTAGAAATGCATTCGTCGCAGGTCAAGAAAGCATTATTCCGCTGCTACCGCATTGCACTCGCATTTTGTAGGTGCCAACTGGGCGCTTCACATGTCTACTTCAGCTTCTTCCCAGTGCTGATTGCGTTTGCACTAGCATTTCACAGGTGCCAATGTGCAGCACGCATATTCCTCACTTCTATCAAAGTGCTTTTTGTTCAATTCTTCTATTTACCTTATTCATGTTAAATACCTACACAATCAAATAGAAAGGCGAAAATCTTCCTAATTCATGTGAAAAACAAACAATAGTCATGCTTAAAGCTTCAATGAGTTGGTAAATCTTCAACTCATCACTTGCCATACTGCCATAAGGTGGATGTCGAGGGGTTCCCTGTGTTTGAGACCTCCGATCACCCTATTGACTGGACGGAGCATGAGAAATAGATCGTAAGTCCGCAGGGACCTCTTCTAAAGAAAGTCCTGTTTCCATTTCCGTTCCTCTGTTGTGCGGTCTCGTTACCAGCTATCTTATCTTTGTTACTCTTATGCTCCTTTTGGTGCTTCTTATTATCTTCTTCTAGATACTAAACATATACCATGAGCCTAGAAATATCCATATCACTTCATCAATAAAGAACCTTTGCACTCCTTCTTCACGTGCTTACCAATCCAAACACAAATTTTGTCATTCCGACGCTCATATCTAGTACCATCTTTGAAGCATATCTAGGTAGCATAATGAACTTAAGTCTATACTCCTTTATGCTCATAGTACCTTGCCTCAAGTTAACAAAGTCCTCCACTTTCTCCTCTCTCCGCTCTTGAGGGAAGAAGTGGTTCAAGAAAGATTTCAAAACTACCCCCACGTGGTTGGAGCTGCATTATCACCTCGCCCTTGCTCCCACTGGTCATACCATATTGCAACATCCTTGAGCTAATAAGTAGGAAACTCAACTCCTCTGCCTTTGTGGAATGCATTGTCTTTAGAATATTTCAGATCTCGTCAATAAAGTTCTTAGGGTCCTCATTAACCTTTGACCTTGTAAATACTGGAGGATTCATCCTCAAGTATTTCAATCCTTGATGCTCTGAAATCATAAGAACTGAAACTCATTGGTGTTGAGTTCTCATGTCTTGACTAACAACCACCAACCTGATCGAACATCCGAATAGCCCCTCTAAACTCCCTCTATAGTTAGCTATAGTTACTAGTTGACTCATTTTGACCTTGTTAGGGGTATATAGATTGAAGTGTGTCAAGCAGGGCTTGCGGGGGTCCCCGAGTGGGTTATTCTGTATTGTTTGTACCTTCCAGGTTATAGGGCTATGTTCTTGTTTTCACTGCTTACTGATATATTAGAAATGAAGTTAAGTTATTCAAAAATTTCATCCCTTCTACTCAGTTACTTTCAGTTTGATTTCAAGTTCATTCAGTTATTTTCTATTAGTGCCTTGCATATTCGGTACATGTTGTACTAGCGCCTATCCTTGGGGCGTCGTGACATTTTTCTCAGAGGGTGCTGATAGACGGTATCAAGAGCCTTCTAGCATCCATCTAGAATTAGCAGCATGTGCCTGCACCCTTCCTTTGGAGCTAATAGTTAGAGGTTTAATTTTTGATTATACAGTATATGGGTTGGTCGGGGCCTTGTCTCGTCCATTACACTTGCATCTTGCATATTTACATATTCCCCTGGGTGGGTTAGCTTGTTGTTGGACGTGTTGGGCCTATATATATTTTATTTCGTGCGATGGTCGGTGGGGCCTTGTTTAGTTGTTAGATAGTGGCCTAGTCGGCTATAATATAGTCATAGTTGCCTGATTTTCATTTCAAAGAACTAGACAAAGATGGTAGTCTTCTACCCACATAGGGATCCCCTTTTATTTATTTCTATCGTTAGTCGTTTTCATTTACAGTGGCTATATGGCCTTGTTGGTCGGGTTGTATTTACTACCGAGATATAGCTCGTTGTTTTATTAAATTGAGTTGCAAGCATGCACCAGGCGTGCATAAGCCTAGCTAAGTCAGTCGATTCAATGTGGAACTAGGTGCCATTCACTTCCCAAGGTAGGGCATGACAAACTTGGTATCAAATCAGGTCGTATCCTGTATATGCAAGTCGTGTCAAGTAATTTTTCATGGATGTGTTGTGCACCACATTCTATAGATAGGAGGCTGCGAGGCATGTTAGGGTGGTTACTCTTCTTTCTCTTCCACTGCTCCATAGAGCCGTATTGTATAGGGTTTAGTCCCTAATCTTACTATATTGTTCTTGTATACGTAGAAATGTCGGATACGCTGATAGACCACGACTGCAGGAAGCTAGACATCGTATCGAGAAGGTACCCAGTTGTGGTGCCCCAGCTTAGAGCCAGCCTGACTCAAGGGCGACAGGGAGAATTCATCTCGGTCTCCGCAAGACTTTCCGCCATGCCAGGAGCCTTCCAGAGCGGCAGATGTTGGGACTACCTCCGCAGTCTCTATACCGATACCATCAGACTAGGAGGTCAAGAGCTTGCCTCATGTTAGCCTGTGATGATGGCTGGCAGCATCATCCAGTGGCACCCATAGTTGCTGAATCTAGGGAGTACTGTAGTTCGAAGGTCCAAGAGTTTCTCATGCTAAGTTCCCCCATAGTCATGTGACGGATAGAGATGAGACCCTCGTGACTTTTTGGACCACTGCAGCGGATCTTCAGGGGTAATGCATGCCACGCTGCGGAGTCGATTGAGTTAGTAGTATTTTGGTTGCAAGACATAGCAAGTTATGGTACGAGAGTTGGAGAGGTCCCGAGGTAGAGATGTTCCCCTCCGACTTGGTCCAAATTTTTCAGAGGCCTTTTTGGACCACTATTGGCTGCTAGAAATCTGACAGGCCCGTGATCAATTTTGCATTTGAGCAAGGTTTCGATGAGTGTTCCGAGTATGCTATGAGATTTGATTCCTTGGACTGTATGCACCAATTTTCGTGAGACACGACGCGCCTAGAGTGCACCGCCATTACGGGGCTACTTAGAGTATGTGGATACTTGTGCTAATCTACGGGAGGACATGGATATCGCCCGTATTCAAGCATTTGCTCGAGTATTGAGGGGACTGCAACAGCAAAGGGAGATAGAGAGAGGGTGAGAATGGGAGCACACACAGGCTAGGCCTAGGCCTAGTGACACTCAGGGAGAGTTTTAGGGCGGACCTAGGCCACGACTATCAGGCAAAACCACCGCCTCCACCTCCACAACAACAACAAGGTGGTAGACCAGGCCGCGAGGCGCCACGACTCGGTGAGAGCTCACGCCATTGGGTTCGCAGTGAGTACAAAATGGTTAGAGCAAGAGATTCACCATGCCACCTGCCCTATTTGCAGCGACGTCATCTTGGGGCATGCAGTATTGTTCTACTACGTGTTACACCTATGGACAAGAGGTTCATATGAGGAGGGATTGTCCAAAGCACAGTGGGTCATAGTGATCGGGATTGATAAGACAGACCTTTAAAGGTGGTCGCATGCCCCATCATCTCCAGTAGCGTGTGTAGGCCTCATCTCCAGCTGGTAGAGGCCGAGAAAGGTCAGGGGCATCGTTCATAGGCACTGGTCCAAATTGCACTTATGTTTTATCTGTGGCGATTGAAGGCCAGAAATGTCAATGGATGTTGTGACAGTATGCTAGAAATTTGTTTCGCCGCTTTATGTTTTGATAGACCTACTAGCCTAAAAGTTTGCATAACACCGGAATTTCACTACTAAAAATACAAGTAAAACCGAGGGAACAAAAACCGACAAAGTTGGTATAAAAATCGAGAGAAAACCGATTCAAATTCGTTGGTTTTGTTTTTATATTTATTTTTTAATTATTTTTTTAAACACACCGACAGACAGGGTCGGTTTTCTCAATATTTTTTCGTGCAAAAATCTGCGAAAATTATTTTTTAAAAATATTTTTTAAGAAAACTGTATTAATCGCCCTCGTTTTTTATTATTTTTTAATAAACCGAGGGACAACGTCAGTTTTTGAAGTGCAAAATGCAGTTGAAGAGAATAAATAAAACAAAGGAAAAACTTAATCAAAGAGCATGTACAATCGAGTGGTAAAATTATCTAATGTCATAGTAAATACCTGGGTTCGAATCTAAGTAGCATTTTTTATATAAATTTTTAAAATCAACTGGAGCAACCGACCCTATCCCTCGATTTTTTAAATTTATTTTATTAATTTTTAATTTTTTAAAATTGATGGACTGAGTCGGTTTTCCATTGCTCACAATTCCACGAGCTAAATTCCGATGGTAGTAAGTGCGTCGGTTTGACATCGGTTTTGCTTAAATTCCGACTGGTCCGCTGGTTTTGACCCTCATTTTTTGAGCAATTTCTTGTATTGTGCTCAACGGCCCTTTTCCATGTCCATACCCATCGGTGACTCTATTATAGCTAAAGGATCTACCGTCGCATTGTAGAGGTTGTTGGTCGCCAAACTTCGGCAGATTTAGTGGAACTAGAAATGATTGATTTTGATTCAATTATGGGTATGGATTGGTTAGCACCGTGTTACGCCAATGTAGAATGTTGGACCAAGACTATCCGGTTTCACTTTCAAGGGGAGGAGTGCGAGAGTGGAAATGTACATGTACCATGCCAAAAGGAAGGTTTATATCCTATCTTCTAGCAAAAAGATAGAAAATGGTTGCATCTATCATATTGTCAGGGTTCAGGATGTCCAAGAAGAATCCCGACTCTGCAATCTATTTCTATGGTTAATGAATTTCCAGATGTTTCCTGCATGAACTTCCGGTATTCCCTGTAATGTAAACGATTTTCCTATCGACCTATTACCATGTACTCAACCTATATCCATCCCTCCATACCAAATGGCTCCTATTGAGCTCAGAGAATTGAAGGAATAGTTGAAACATCTGTTAGATAAGGGCTTTATCAGGCCAAGTACTTCACCATGGGGTGCCGCAGCTCGTTTGTAAGAAAGAAAGATGGCTCCTCCGCATGTGTATAGATTACCAAATAGCCTAAATAAAAGTCACTATCAAGAAAAATACCCGCTTCCCAGGATATATGATTTTTTTAATTAGCTACATAGGGCGAAGTACTTCTCTAAGATCAACTTAAGGTCTGGGCAGTATCACCAGTGCGGGTTCGGGAGAGAGATATTCCAAAGATAGCTTTCAGACCGTGTATGGTCATTTTGAATTCCCGGTTATGTTCTCCGTGCGACAAATGCCCCAACGGTGTTCGCGGATTTGATCAACAGTATCTTCTGTGCCATCTAGACTTGTTTGTGATAGTATTCATTCATAATACCACAATATCATCCCTGGTTATAGAGGTAAAAGAGCTGCAGATGGGGATCCAAACGGTATCTCGTAGATAAAGTTCGGGCCGAGGGGAAGTATCAACTTTGAGGTAACCGAAGATGGGGTCTTGAGATTTAGGGGTCGCATCTGTGTTCCAGATGTGGCATGACTTCGTCAGCAGATCATGGCAGAGGTACATTATTCCCGTTATTCTCTTCACCCATGTTGAACAAAGATGTATCATGACATAAAAGAGATTCACTGGTGGCTTGGAATGAAAAAAGGGTGTAGCAGAATTTATAGCACAATGCCTCAACTGTCACCGTAAAAGCCGAACATCAAAACCCGGCGGATTGACACAGGAGATAGCGGTACTCTATGTGGAAATGGGAAGTAATCAACATGGATTTTTGTGACAGGATTACCCCGTACTGTGCGCATATTTGATTCTATCTAGGTGATTGCTGACAAATTGGCGAAGTCAGCTCATTTTTCCGCCTGGGCCAGACCACTTTTCCGGCCGAGGACTATGCCGAGTTATATATAAAAGAGATAGTTCGGCTACACGGTGTCTCAGTTGTCTATCATTTCTCGACATAGAGGAGCACAATTCAGCTAGATTCTAGCAGCCATTTCGTAAAGGCTTAAACACAGTGTTATTCTGAGTAAAGCATTCCATCCTAAGACATATGGGTAGGCGTATCATACAATTTAGACGCTCGAGGATATGTTATGAACATGCGTGTTAGACTTCGTGTGGAAGTTAGATGAACATTTACCCTTATTGAATTTTCTTACAATAATAATTATCATTTACCACTAAGATGGTGCCCTTATGAGGCCTTATATAGGTGGAAATGCAGTGGACCCAACTGGTTGGTTCCAAGTAGAGAACTGAGATAATTGGAGATAGACATGATCCACCAATCAAAGGAGAAAGTAAAGCTTATCGTAGAGCGTCACGATGCCGCCCGATTCGCTGAAATCCTACTCCGATGTGAGACGTAGAGCCTTGGAATTCAAAGTAAGGTTGGCGATTGGGTGTTTCTAAAAGTTTTGTAAAATGAAGGGCGTAATGAGGTTTGGTAAAAAGAGCGAATATAGCCCTAGGTTTATTAGGCCATATTGAATCCTCCGTGAATAGGCCAAGTAGAATATGAGTTAGACTTGCCTCCGTGAGTTAGAATTTGTTCACCCTGTCTTCATGTGTCAATGTTGTGGAAGTGTATAGGGATCCATCCCGAGTCGTGCCGCTTGAGGACATCCAGGTTAATGAGGAGTTAGCCTACGAAGAGGTCTCCAAAGAGCTTCATATTAGATCGTCAGGTTCATAGGTTGAGAACAAAAGATGTCGCCCCGTTAAAGTATTATGGAGAAATAGGAATAAAGAGGATATGACCTGAAGTCGAGGATGATATGAAATCTAGATATGCTCACCGTTCCGTGATTTGATCCAGATTATGCGCTTAAGGTAAGGTGGTTGTTCAGCTTTTATTTTACCGCTATGCCATCCACTTTGTGCGTAGCTACCCCATTTTCATCGTAATGGCTGCTATAGCATCCTCGTGGAGGTGCCTATGCTGGACTTTTCTGTTTCGTGCTCAGAAATTCCATATTACGAGGAGATTCTCATCAATTTTTCTAATTCTTTTGGTAAGAGAGTTAGCCTGAGAATGACATTCAACGATGAATGTTCCTAAGGGGGAGGGATGTTACACCCTATAAATATTAATGATTAGTAAGTGTACACGAGATTTGTGGGATGAATAAAGAGAGTACGACGCTGTAGAAAGCTTCGAAAGCGGGTCGAACGGGGGCGATTTATAGGGTGTCACAAGGAGGCCACCGCAGCGCACTGGCTAGCGACCCTCCAGACCTACTGGCGCCTTGAGCGGTGTGTCGCGCACCGGGGTTGCAACGATGGCTAACGTGAGGCGCCCCCACCACCACCAAGTGCCAATATATAAAGCTCCTCTTTTCAATTGCAAATCATTTTCCAACATTTATCTTCGACCAGAGAGAGTTTAAAATGAGGATTTCAATCATTTTCCGCCCGATTAATCTATCAAACGCGGTCCAAACTCAAATTAACTTGAGGTATCGAAGTTCTAAGCCTCGCAGGAGCATTACTACTAAATTATTTTCTCAAAATAAGCCCGCAAATCGAAGCCGTCGAGTAGAAGTTGTCGAAATTTCTCCTAATTGATTCTATATGGCCACAGGCTTTAGGTAAGCATTTCTCCCTTCTGAACTCTTCTTGGAAAATTATAGGTTTTCTACTGCTATTTCACGTATTTGAATTATAGTTGCTATTAGTGTTAAAAGTTATCATTTTAAGCCGATTTGGTATTGAAATTAGTCTCTTTCTCCCGCAGACATGGTTATATCGGAAAGAGCTGTTGAATACAAATTGAAACTCATCAGATAATCAGAAATCAACAGCTAAGTATGTTAAGGCGAATTCCTTCAACAAGTTAGTTTCTATAGCATTGTAATATAGTTTGAATCCAAGTAAAGGAGCCTAAGTATTGTTATTGTGATTATCTATTGCTATTAGTTGAGACCAGTACTCTATGTTTAGTTTGACTGACTTTGCCCTTTATAGCCTTCCATGACCAAACCCAAGGTTATGAGTTGTGTATTTGCCTACCAGGGACTATATGACGCCGCCCAAGAGTGATATATGCGATCCCAATGGACGATAATGAGGCCCAAGGGCCTTATACAAACCATTCTATGGATGGAGTACTAGCTTCTATGTCGTATCGGCATCACACCCCATCGAGTTCAGTTCCCAAGGTAGTTATCAAGAGTCCACTAGAGTTAGACACAACTATAGTTCAGGGGCCGAGTGGACTCGCTTATAGGACATTGTGGGTCCTATAGGTTGGCTATAGTTACTAGTTGACTCATTTTGACCTTGTTAGAGGTATATAGATTGAAGTGTGCTCTCCGTATTTAAGGTGGCCCCGAGTGGGTTATTTTGTGGCCATGATACCTTTCGGCTTATGGGGGAGCAGGTAAAGGTTCTGTTTCCATTATTTACCAATAGATTAGACATGCATGAAGTTGCTATTCGTAGTATACCCCATCCCTTCTACTCGCTATTTTTAGTTTCATTTCAAGTTCATTCAAGCTTATTTTCTCTGTTAATGCCTTACATATTCAGTATATGTTGTACTAACGTTCTTTTAGGCACTGCATTGGCTTTCCCTTGTGTGCAGATAGATGTGGATAAGGACCCCTCTTAGCATCTAACCAGAATTAGCAAGCATAGCCGGCTCCTTTCCTCCGGAGCTAATAGTTAGAAGGTTTACTCTTTTTGATTATACAATATATGGGTAGGTCGGGGCCTTGTCTTGACCATTATTCCACTCCTAGAGGTCAGTAAATTTACAAATTCCCTGTGGTTAGCTTGTTGTTGGTTGTGTGGGGCCTATATATATTTTATTTCGCAGGTGATGGCTATGTGGGGCCTTGTTTAGTCATAGATAGTGGCCTTGTCGGCTATGGTATAGTTATAGCTTGGCTCGATTTTCATTTAAGTTATAACTAGAAAACATGGTGGTCTTGTCAGTTCGGCATGATTCCCTTTTATTGTCATTGCATAGTTGTTTTCGCTTACTGTGGCTATATGGCCTTGTCGCTCAGGCCGTATTTACAATTGAGATATAACTCGTTGTTTTCTTTGAATTGAGCGCATAGCATGAATCTGATGTGCATAAGCCTGGCCAGGTCAGTTAGATTCCAGTGTGGCACTAGCTTCTAGTCACGCTTCCAAGGTGGGGCGTGACAAAATACATTTGAATCATACCCATGAAGAGAATTAGAATTTCTTATGCATTTTGGTTAAAACCCCCATAGAATCATCATAGAAATTTCATGATTTAGAGAGATTGGGAGGGTGTGAACAGATTCACCCATTAATAACCCTACATACTTGATTAAGGCTGATTCCTTACACTTTGATCGCTTCAAGAGGAATTTTAGAAGAATTGGAAAGGCTTAAGCTTGACCTCCTAACTCCCTAATTTGCATGCATGGATTTAGAATAGCTAGAAATGACTTAACCTATATTAATACAATTCTGAAAATGGCTTAAAACGACGTAGTATAGACCCTAGAGCATAGGAATGATGAGAATATCCTTAATAACTTTAAAAATAATTGCTCACAGCCTCATGAGGGACCTAACCACGGTTCATTACATCAATCGTTGAGTACACTGTCAAAATTTAACCTGGAACTCATAACAGGCCATCATACGAATCGTTATCTCAGACTACGACCTGTGGTGACCACCCTTACCTCCACTGGCTTCAAACTTTGAATCATTACGTTGTTTGCTTCCCACTACCCTCCCTATGAATTATGGTGACTGACCACAACTCATGATCAGGTCCGTGGGGACCTCAAATTCAAAAATTCGACCCAAGCCTTGAACCGTACCAGGAGTCTCCTCACAACTCGTCTACTCCCACGGGTCATGAGCGACTCATTCTCGTGACTCCGGTGCCAGTTTTCCATTTTTCCGTTTCCAACTCTTTTGGGTCCGATCTTAGGTCTTCGGGGGTATTACAGTAGGATAAATGTTTAGCTTTATTTACTAATGCCTTCCTAATTCCTTAACAAACTTGCAACATCCCATCATCTTCCTCAGATCACTCCCCTGCATTTTTCTTTGCTCATCATCTTCATATTTTTATTGTAACACAAATCATTCTTATAACATCTAGGAATTTCACACTTAGGCTTCCCTATGCAAGAGATAGCACCTATCAACAATTTTTTCTCTTTGAGATCTAACGTTTAACAACTTATTAGTTCACTCGTCTTATCACAATTTTGGTGCTACCTCAATCTTTAGGCTACTCATTCTTTTCTCCCACTTTAAGTAACCCCCAAACTTGGGTTTTGGCTCTTATTTCACACTATTTCCTTTATCTCCCTATTTCTTAGGCTTGAAGCCCCCATTTTTCATTGTTTCATTACTTAGCAACTTGGGAGGATGGGTGCCAAAGAGAACGATTAAAGAAGATGGTCATTAGGCTTGTAATGTGGTTTCTAAGAAAGGGTCCAAGGCCCAAACGTTGGCTATCAAAGATTAATGGTCAAGGAGGTAATATTGGTTAAAGTGACTTATAAAAGAGAGCTTAAGATCCCGCTCTACGTGCAAACATCCAGGATTTCTCCTTGAGTCACACTTGGGGAAAGTTCTAGACAAGAAATTGTACAAGAGATTCACAAAAGTCCTTACCACACAAGGCATCACACCTAAAGATTCCATAAAAGTAATTATCCACATAAAATCTTTATTTAAGACGCCAAAACATGCAAATTCATAAGTCAAACAAGGAATCTACAAAGAATAACAAAGAGTGCTACGTTCATTTCTGAACGCCTGTCTTTATTTCTCATTTTCATGCCCCATTTCAAAATTCTATTTCCAAAATTTTCTTTTGGTACCTCTCAAAACAACTACATAAAAGACTCAAAAATGACATGGCATATTTCCTTAAGAAAGTTGCCTCTCAATCTATCATCGAAAAGTGCCAACCCAGTTCGACAACAAAAAGAAAGGAAAAAGGTAAATGCTCCTCAGGAAAGAACCATGGTATGAAGAAAACCCATGGAGTTTCATTACTATTCTACTATATAATAATAAACAAAGGACCTCGGGTCATAAAGGAATAAACAATTCAAAACAAGGACCCAATTTTCACCATTAGAGCACTACATACATCCAAGAACTCAACCATGTCATTCATTTTTTAAAAACATCAGAAGCATGGCAAGGGAAATCATCAAAAGATTAAAATCGAGCCCGACAAAGGCTCACACCATCATATCGATAATATTAAAAATACAAAACTTGGGCAAAGGGCTACTTCAACTCATCTCAAAATAAAAACACCAGTGAGCCCCCAACAAACAGTCATCTCTAAGCTAAGAGAATACATTGTCTCCAATGTATGTATGCAAAATAAAGGGGTAAGAGACTCCCTCGAGCGGTCACTTCCTCCTCCTCATCATCATTAACTTCCCCAACAATGGCGCTATTTTTGATAACGCCCAAATACACCCCTCATTTAGAGAAAGTGTAAACAATCATTGTATCAAAACAATATCTCTAATGGATGTCGGGGTCGAATCCCATAGAGAATTGAGTCGGTAATTCAAGAGTTATAACTAATCCAAACTAGAACGCATAATCGTTCAACATTTGAAAAGTAAAATTTATGGGAAATTAAAGGGAAATAACTATCTAATTCAAACTGAGACTAATTGGGGGAATTCCCAATTGAAGCAATCACAAGTTATATGGCTAGGGGCGTTCTATAGATTAGATCACAACTAAATCGGAAATTTCTTCAATGTATTAGACTCATAATTAGCATATATGGCAGTGGATACCATATTCTCTTTGTTTTTCAACCATAAGAATGTTTATGCTCAGTTCTTTTCAAACCTCAAGGCCAATTCATGTAATCAACCACTCGCTTGAGGAAGGGACTAGCTATTTCTAGCCTTGACCTTTAATAGGAGTGAATATGTTTGTTTTAACTATATCTACCTTAATCCCACACACAAACACTCCATTCCTCACTATCTTCTCACCTAATTCTCACATTTCTTTCTCAAGCAAAGCAAGAAAAGTAAAGCACAATTCATGTTTGAAACCATCAATTTTATAACTATAACTTGGGAGAAGATAATAGATCTACAATTTCAATAAGAATCCAAGAGAAATTTATCAAAACCCAATTAAATTAATAAACCCACCATGAATATACCTCTAGCTAGCAAATTAGTCAAGCATATATAAAGTTAGAGAGAAGATACCAAGATGATTCCCTCACATTCATCACAATAGCTTCACAAGCTCTACAACAATAGTGGAATTCCCCTAAAATGGGTTAAAGAAAAAGAAAAAGTAGAAAGTACTATCTAACTCTACAATTCTATGGTGAAAAGATTCTACAAAAAATTCTATGAAAAAGATGAAGTCTAGATGAATGAATTAGTGGTGTACAATCAAAGTTATGTAAGTATCTCGTACTTTCTTGTGTAAAACTTTTCCAAATGCCCTTGAGGCTTTTAGATGATTTGGAGACCTTCAGACCTTTTTACCTCTTCATTAGATGACCTCACCTGCAAAGCACCGACGTTTAGCCTGGTGCCAACCCGTGGAGCACCTAGCTGTTCGTCGCAAAAATGGGCAAGGGCAAAGTGATCATCGGCGGTTTACTAGCATTTAGAGAAAGTGCAAGCGGTCGTTGTATCAAACAAGTATCCTAATAGATTTCGCGGGGTCGAATCCTACAGAGAATTGAGTGGATAATTCAAGAGTTATAGACTAATTCAAACTAGAGTTGGCTCGATCAACATTTGAAAAGTAAAATTGGGGGAAACTAAAGAGAAATAACTATCTAATTTTAAACTAAGACTAATTGGGGGAATTCAATTAAAGCAATCACAAGTGATATGGCTAGGGGCATTCTATAGATGAGATCACAACTAAATCAGGAATTTCTTCAATGCCTTAGACTCATAATTAGCATAGATAGCAGTGGATAATTCACATTCTCTTATTTTTCAACCATAAGAATAATTATGCCTTGGGTTCTTTTTAAACCCCAAAACCACTCCAAGTAATCAACCACAAAAGTTTGAGGGAAGGGACTAGCTATTTCAATAGGAATCCAAGAGAAATTTATCAAAATCCAATCAAATTAATAAACCCACCATGAATATACCTCTAGCTAGCAAATTAACAAAGCATATTTAAATGTAGAGAGAAGATACCGGAGGATTTTTACATTCATCACATCACTCTACACATTAGCTTTACATGCTCTTACAACAATGGTGGAATTCCCCATATTTGGGTTAAAGAAAAAGAGGAGGAAAGTTCTATCTAACTCTACAATTCTATGGTGACAAAATTCTACATGAAAATATGAAGTCTAGATAAATGAATTATTGCATGAATGGTATACAATGAAAGCTATGTAAACATTTGTACTTTCTTGTGTACAACTTTCCCTAAATGCCCTTGAGACTTTTTGATACTTTAGAGATCTTTATAGACCTTTTTACCCTTCATTAGATGGCCTTACCTGTGAAGAACTGACGTTTAGCTGGTGAGTTCATGGAGCACCAAACCATAGCCGATGGAAATAGTGGCTGGTGGAGAATCGGTGGCACAACAGCGCCTCGTGGCGTACCACCAAACGCGGTGAGTAGCCTGCATGGAGTAGTTGTCGTGTTTTGCCTGCATTTTACCCTGGTTCCATGTTTAGCCGATTCAAAGCATGTCCTTACACCTCTTTTTGAGCTCAAATCCTCCATTATATTTTGCCCCTCTCTTTCATATGCTAACTCATCAAATTTCATCTCAAACTCCATGTGTTTTGCTCGATTTCATGTTTTCTCTACTCAGGTGAACAGAAGAATCAAAGAGAAAGAGCATAAAATCCACATAAACGACTCGAAAGCTAGGCAAAAACTCATGCTAAAGAGCGTAATGAGTTGCGTAACCCCCAATTCATCAAACCCCAAAACTTGAAAAATTGCTTGTCCTCAAGTAATGTAGTTTTTATCAAATGGAGCAAATGAACAAAATGCTATATATATGAGTTTTTGCATCAAGGGCCAATCAAGATGTTCTTTCACAAGTGGACATTACTAAAGCTTAGAGCACTACGGTAGTTGTACACAAAATCATCAAGCCTCAAGGCAACCCAACATTATACACCAACTCAAGAAAAAGAAAAGACTCAAACCATGTTTCACAAGCTTCAATAGGTTACCACAATCATTAAGCATATCTTGCATGCATTCCTTCCATTCAAACAAGGGGCGTAGTTCATCAAAACAAGTTCAAATAGCATCTCAAGTCATTGATAATTAACATTCAAATCTTGCCTTAACGTTCGCTACCCACTTGCCTCAATCATACCTCTCTTGAAAATAATTTTGAGCATGTACCCTAAGGAAATGATGCCACTACAAGAAGAGAGAATCCCACACATTTTGAGTATTTCACAAAGAGATTATAAGATAAGACAAATGCGCTCACTCTCACAAAGAAATTCAAGTGCATACAAATTGACTCATAGGCTTTCCCTTCATGTATCTCGCCACTAATGTATTGTGCTATACTTAAAATCAATTAGGACTTGCAGGTCATAATGAGACTAGGGGTAGGAGTAGGAAAACATTTAGCTCTTGTGACTAAAGCCTCCCTAATGCCTTTATAGACACTTGAACATCCCATCATCTTATTGAGATCATCGCTTATTTCTCCTTGTTCATTATCTTTATCTTTTGTGTAACACAAGCCACTCTTATAATGAATTTCACATTTATCCTTATCTATGCAAGAGATAGCATCTTTTTAATATCCTTTCTCTTGATGATTAAAGGTCTTTCAACCCATCAATTCGTTCAACTCATCAAATTTTGGTGCTAACTCTATTTTAGGTTTCTCATTTCTCCCTAATCTTGCAAACCCCCAAACATAGGCTTTTTGCCTAATTTCACATTCATTTCCTTATCTCCTCATTTCTTAGGCTTGAAGCTCCCATTATTTTCATTCTTTTTATTACTAGAAACTAGAGAGGATGGGTGCCAAAGAGAAAGGATTAAAATGGTCATTAGGCTTGTAATGTGTTTTCAAAGAAAGGGTCCAAGTCTCAAATGTTGGCTATCAAAGATTAATATTTTTAATTTTATAATTTTATAATCTTTTGAAACTTAACAAAAGAGTGCCTAAGATCATGTTCTAAGTGTAGTCTCATCTATCATTTCTCCTTGAATCACACCTAGGGCAAGTTCTAGACAATCATGCAAACATAAGAATTAAGCAAAAAGTCTCACCACTGTATGGGCATCACACCGAAGGAGTTCACACTTCCTTCATCGCATTAAGAAAATGACTTTGACAAGTTACAAATCAAAAGCCACAAGGAATTTATAATTCATGACAAAAAAGTTCTCACTTTCACATTTAGATGCCCCTTTTTCTTTTCAACACTCATACACAATGCCAAGCAAGAATTGTTGGTGATACCTCATCAAACAAGTGAACAAAAGACTCACAAGACTCTAGACTCGACATTTTCCCTTAAAAGTCGCCTCTCAATACATCATTGGGAAGTTCCAACCTGTGTTCAATAATAAAAAGAAATGGTTAATAAATCTCTCCTTGGAAAAAACCATAGTATAAATAAAACCCTTTGTGACACCCCAAAATTCTCTAAGACTAGACCAAAAACTAGTGAGTTAAGATATTTCAATGCCCTGACTTCTGTTGGGCTAAGTTTGAACCATTCTAGGTGTATGGATAGGTCCAAGCCCAATGAATTCTATGGATACTAGGTTCTAATATCAATCCTCAAGTGTTAGAAGACAATGGATATAAAATCAAGTTCATAAGGAACTTCTAGCACAAAGTTGAGTTGAGAGCCTTCTTACCGATTGAGTTTTTGTATAAGTTCTACCAAGGGTCAACTTATGACGACTATATATCCCATTTTACAAAGTGTTTTGGGGTGATAATATATCAAATTGAATCCCTTTGAGTCTTATTTCCAACACATCTTACTTTTGTAAATCGGAGTTCGCAGTAAAACTTATGAGCAATTAGTAAACCGCACTCGAAGATCACAGATTGATTCGTTAGGTGACTCGTTAAGTCACCTAACGACTCGTTAAGTGAACCGTTAAGTGGCCCAAATTACTGGAAAACTTCAGTTTCAGAGGGGACTTGGTACTGGTCAACTGACCCGTTAAGTCACCCCGAATACTCGCTAAGGGAAAATTTTCATGGAAACTCTGTAGACTTCACGATTGGACTCATGACTCATCCAGTACCTCACGGGTCGTGATGTCCCTCTTGAGGAAATGGCAGGGTCATTTCTGTGAAATTTCAAGGGCATTCTTGTAAAATTCTAAGTTTCTAACCCTAAACTACGCTCGTTTGAGTACCATATTGACGTTTTAAGTGCTTCCCAGCCTAAACCCTCATTCCATCAAGAGACTCCTTCAACCTCTTCTTCCTTCTCTCTCAAGACTCAAGGATCACCTAGGGCTTCTTCAAGGGCTTCAAGGTTCAAGTTCAAGTGGGGGATTCCTTCTAATCAGGTATGTGGGTTTTCAACAAGGACTTCCTTTCATCCTTGTGCCCCAAAATTTTATACTAAAAATCCAAATCCCTTCTAGAAAAGCATGTTTTGGGGTTTCAATTTTTGCATGAATTCTCATATGGTCTGCCTGAATTCTAAGACCCTTAAGGGTTAATAGTCGTGTATTCTTATGAAGTTACTTACACCTTCTAGAATTATGTATATGATATATGAAAAGCATGATTTTAGAATTTTCACCATGGCTTGGCATAAATTTCGATATGGGGTTTTATTAACATTCACATGCTCTTATCATAAACTATTTATATATGTTTAAAGCATGAGTCGATCATATGGGTTCCGTAAATCGAGAATATATAATTTAATATATATATTGAGATACGATTAGAACTTTTGTGCTTGGGTGAATATGAAATATGTATATTCCTTCACTATAATTTCGGGCAAGTGTTAAAGTATGATTTGGACCAACGGATCTTACATGAATCTAGGGTATATGCCATATGCTATGAACTCAGGATTTAAATGTTGTGGATATGTTTAAAGTATGATTTGATCCTATAGATGTCTCATGAATGTATCATGTATGATTTAAACGATGATTTGGGACTATGATGATATGAATTAGGATGATAAAGCATGAGAATGATCCTTCAGACTTATAGGCTTGTTGTTAGTAGAAAGTAGCCTTAATGAAATCTAAATGAATTCAATATGATGTAATTAGTTGAAAGCTCATGTCTCTGATTAGCTGAAGTAATTTAAACAAGACGAATGACGTCAGTCTAATGACCTCGGTGTTCTAGTAAAATCGGGACTCTCATTAGCCGAGAATGTTTCCTTAAGTCAGGGACTCTCCATTGAAGAGAATGTTTACCTTAATCAGTCAGGGACTCTCCATAGAATAGAAAATTTCCCTTAGTCAATCAGGGACTCTCCATAGTAGATAATATATCCCTTAGTCAATCAGGGACTCTCCATAGCCGAGAATGTTTCCATTAGTCAGTCAGAGACTCTCCATAGCATAGAATGTTTCCCTTAGTCAGTCAGGGACTCATCATATGCATCCCAGACAGAGTTGTTGTATTACAATTTAGTTATATGTCGATGTATCCAGTTTACTTCCTTCTTTTATACTTGTATGTTTAGTTTACTAACGCTTCCCACATACTCAGTACGTTCCAGGTACTGACCGCATACTTTATATGCCATATCATTTCATGATATAGATTCAGGTCTTCAGATTCAGTCACGTTGTTAGATAAGCTCAATTCCCACCTCAGCTGCTTGTGGTGAGTCCTCATATCCTAAAGATGCTATCTATGTTTTCAATTTCATTATGTTTTAATTTTCAAACTTTAGTATTTAGCTGGGGGCTTGTCCCAACAACTCATCAGTGTAGAGGCTTTCAGACTTGTATAGACAGATTCGTCTTTGTATCGGAGTTTTATGAGATTTGTTATTTTCGGTTTTAAATTAGACTCTTTCAGTTAAATTCCGCTTAGTTATGATTTGTGGTAGTTGTTATTCTAATAGTGTTATTATATGATTATGCCATGGGTCAACATGGGGCCTCTCARGGTTCCTTGTCCCGTATCTCAATCCGTGCCTATGATCGAGTTGTGAAAAACTTGGTATCAGAGCAAAGGTTTAAAGTGTCCTAGGGTGTCTGAAAGCCGTGTTAAGTAGAGTCTTTTTCATGGGTATAAAGCGCGCCACACTTATGACGAAGAGGTTATGAAACATTTTAGGAATGTTCCCTTTTTTTCATTATTCTTATCATGCGTAGAGTATGAAACTCTAACAGTTCCTCTCCTGACTCTTGCTTTACTCGCTTGCAGATAATGCCTCCTAGACGAGCGAATGGAAGAATAAATGGTAATGGATGCCAGCAAGCCCCACCAGCCCCTGCAAACCCGATGGATGACCATGTTACTCATGCCGAGTTCAGGGCAGCCCTTCACATATCCATTTTTTAAGACCTGCAGGAGGCACCATTTGGGAGAATGCATGGTGTGCTCAAACACTTTTTTCTTGTGTGGCATGTTGGGTCATAGGCAAAGAGATTGCACGGTAACTAAGAGGGGCGAGGTTAGGTCCACAATCACCTCTTCAGTAGCTCCCATAACCCGCCCAATTCAGCAGGGTTAATCATCTAGCACAGGTGGTGGACAGCGTCAAAACCGCTCCATCAAGAGACTCTCTCAACCTCTTTTTCCTTCTCTATCTAAGGACTCAAGGATCACCTAGGGCTTCTTCAAGGGCTTCAAGGTTCAAGTTCAAGTGGGGGATTCCTTCTAATCAGTATGTGGGTTTTCAACAATGACTTCCTTTCATCATTGTGCCCCAAATTTTTATACTAAAAATCCAAATTCCTTTATTCTAGAAAAGCATGTTTTAGGGTTTCGTAAATATAGAATATATAATTTAATATATATATTGAGATACGATTAGAACTTTTGTGCTTGGGTGAATATGGAATACGTATATTCCTTCACTATAATTTCGGGCAAGTGTTAAAGTATGATTTAGACCAACGGATCTTACATGAATATAGGTTATACTCCATATGCTACGAACTCAGGATTTAAATGTTGTGGATATGTTTAAGGTATGATTTGATCCTATATATGTCTCATGAATGTATCATGTATGATTTAAATGATGATTCGGGACTATGATGATATGAATTAGGATGATAAAGCATGAGAATGATCCTTCAGACTTATAGGCTTGTTATAAGTAGAAAGTAGCCTTAATGAAATCTAAATGAATTCAATGTGATGTAATTAGTTGAAAGCTCATGTCTCTGATTAGCTGAAGTAATTTAAACTAGACGAATGACGTTAGTCTAATGACCTCACTATTTTATTAAAATCGGGACTCTCATTAGCCGAGAATGTTTCCCTAAGTCAGGGACTCTCCATTGAAGAGAATGTTTCCCTTAGTTAGTCAGGGACTCTCCATAGAAGAGAAAATTTCCCTTAGTCAATCAGGGACTCTCCATAGTAGATAATATATCCCTTAGTCAATCAGGGACTCTCCATAGC
>JACEIK010000175.1:283402-299052 GCA_018107945.1 Datura stramonium | reverse complement strand
CTTACATGAATCTAGGGTATATGCCATATGCTATGAAATCAGGATTTAAATGTTGTGGATATGTTTAAAGTATGATTTGATCCTATAGATGTCTCATGAATGTATCATGTATGATTTAAACGATGATTCGGGACTATGATGATATGAATTAGGATGATAAAGCATGAGAATGATCCTTCAGACTTATAGGCTTGTTGTTAGTAGAAAGTAGCCTTAACGAAATCTAAATGAATTCAATATGATGTAATTAGTTGAAAGCTCATGTCTCTGATTAGCTGAAGTAATTTAAAATAGACGAATGACGTTACTCTAATGACCTCAGTGTTCTAGTAAAATCGGGACTCTCATTAGCCGAGAATGTTTCCCTAAGTCAGGGACACTCCATTGAAGAGAATGCTTCCCTTAGTCAGTCAGGGACTCTCCATAGAAGAGAAAATTTCCCTTAGTCAATCAGGGACTCTCCATAGTAGATAATATATCCCTTAGTCAATCAGGGACTCTCCATAGCCGAGAATGTTTCCATTAGTCAGTCAGAGACTCTCCATAGCATAGAATGTTTCCCTTAGTCAGTCAGGGACTCATCATATGCATCCCAGACAGAGTTGTTGTATTACAATTTAGTTATATGTCGATGTATCCAGTTTACTTCCTTCTTTTATACTTGTATGTTTAGTTTACTAACGCTTCCCACATACTCAGTACGTTCCAGGTACTGACCGCATACTTTATATGCCATATCATTTCATGATATAGATTCAGGTCTTCAGATTCAGTCACGTTGTTAGATAAGCTCAATTCCCACCTCAGCTGCTTGTGGTGAGTCCTCATATCCTAAAGATGCTATCTATGTTTTCAATTTCATTATGTTTTAATTTTCAAACTTTAGTATTTAGCTGGGGGCTTGTCCCAACAACTCATCAGTGTAGAGGCTTTCAGACTTGTATAGACAGATTCGTCTTTGTATCGGAGTTTTATGAGATTTGTTATTTTCGGTTTTAAATTAGACTCTTTCAGTTAAATTCCGCTTAGTTATGATTTGTGGTAGTTGTTATTCTAATAGTGTTATTATATGATTATGCCATGGGTCAACATGGGGCCTCTCAGGGTTCCTTGTCCCGTAACTCAATCCGTGCCTATGATCGAGTTATGAAAAACTTTGTATCAGAGCAAAGGTTTAGAGTGTCCTAGGGTGTCTGAAAGCTGTGCTAAGTAGAGTCTTTTTCATGGGTATGAAGCGCGCCACACTTACGACGAAGAGGTTATGAGACATTTTAGGAATGTTCCCTTTTTTTCATTATTCTTATCATGCGTAGAGTATTAAACTCTAATAGTTCCTCTCCTGACTCGTGCTTTACTCGCTTGTAGATAATGCCTCCCAGACGAGCGAATGGAAGAACAAATGGTAATGGATGCCAGCAAGCCCCACCAGCCCTAATAAACCCGATGGGCGACCATGTTACTCATGCCGAGTTCAGGGCAGCCTTTCACATGTTGGCGCAGGCCATGACTTCCCAGATTAATCATAAGGCGATGACTCATGTTCCCTAGAATGGGAATGTAGTGGCGGCTAGGGTAAGAGACTTCCTCAAAATTAATCCACCCAATTTCTTAGGGTTAAAGGTGGATGAGGACCCATATGAGTTCTTAGAGGAGATCAAGAAGATAACCCAAATAATGGGGTACGGGAATGGAGAGCGCAAGTTTAACCTCCTAGCAGCTTAAAGAAGTCTCTCACATATGGGTTTGTTAGTGGAGAAATAGTTTGGGAGTTGGAGTAGCCCCCGTAAGTTGGGATGAGATTATGACTGCGTTCCTGGATAGGTTTTTCCCTTGGGAGTTGAGGGAGGCATAGAGGCAAAGTTCATCAACTTGAGACAGAATAGCATGACTGTCCAGGAGTATGCATTTGAGTTTACCCGGTTGTCCAAGTATGCACCGGAGATTGTAGCCGACTAGAGGGCTCGTGTGTGCAGGTTTATGAACGGACTGTTAGATTCCTTGGTCAAAGAGTGCAAGACTACCATGTTTCACACGGACATAGACTTTCCACATTTGGTGATATTTCTCTCAACAAATTGAAGCAGAACAGGTGAAGGAAAAAGAGAGTGAGGCCAAGATGGCTAGGACGGGAGATTTAGAGTTTTCCCCTCAGAGGCCAAGTAGTAGACGCCGCTCATGCTCCAAACAGAAATCATCAGCCCTAGCACCTTTCACCGCCAGTGTTCCATACAAACCCGTGGTAAGGGAGATTGCATATCCATTTTTTAAGACCTGCGGGAAGCACCATTTCTGAGAATGCATGGTTGGCTCAAACGCTTGTTTCTTGTGCAGCATGTTGGGTCATAAGCAAAGAGATTGCACGGTAACTAAGTAGGGCGAGGGTAGGGCCATAACCACCTCTTCAGTAGCTCCCATAACCCACAAAATTCAGTAGGGTGAATCATCTAGCGCAGGTGGTGGACAACGTCAAAACCGCTCCTATGCCTTGGCAGCACATCAGGATAAGGGAAAATCGGCAGAAGTAGTCACAGATATGTTATGAGTTTCTCATGTCATTCTTTGCATGTTTCTAGCCCATAATCCTAGTATTGAATAAGGAACACTTGTGAGTGTGTTGAGAGGAGATTGTCAAAGTATGGTGTGAATAGTTGTGAGTATGAGGGTTCCAGTGAATGTTAAAGGCTGAGAGACGTCAAGACTTAGCAGTGTAACCCCAACCTTAAGAAAGATTCAGGAGCCTTAGAATGATGGCTTAAAGCTAAGAGGGAGATGGTAAGTCTGTAAGACAAGTCAAATTTTGAGTATGCTAGTAAGGGAGTTCCAACCCTAACATTTATGGTTGAATTCCGTATGATGCAATTAGTTGAATTGTCATGTCTATGATTAGCTGAAGTAACTTAGACTAGACGAATGATGTCAGACTAGTGACCTCCATGTTCTAGTAAAATCGGGACTCACATTAGCTGAGAATGTTTATCTTAGCCTCTCTTAGTCAGTCAGGAACTCTCAATAGAAAAGAATGTTTCCCTTAGTCAGTCAGGACTCTCCATAGCAGAGAATGTTTCCCTTAGTCAGTCAGGGACTTTCCATAGCAGAGAATGCATCCCTTAGTCATTCAGGGTCTCTGCATAGCCGAGAATGTTTCCCTTAGTCAGTCATGGAGTCTCCATAGCCGAGAATGTCTCCCTTAGTCTACGATACCAATTCAGCTCAGCTCCGTATAATTTCAAGTTTCAGTTAAAATCAGTTAAGTAGGATTCAGGCTCAATTATCAGAAGATAGTCAATACACTGTACGATATCAGTTACAGATTCAGTTCTCAGTATAAGTACAGTACATGACCGTTATGCATTAGTTTTATTATACTTCAGTAAATTTTTTAAAATAAAAGCTTCATGTCAATATATATGCATCTCAAACAGGGTTTTTGTTCTCCAATTTAGTTATATGTCGATGTATCCATTTTACTTCCTTCTTGTATACTTGTATGTTTAGTTTACTTACGCTTCCCGCATTCTTAGTACATTCCAACTACTGACCGCATACTTTATGTGCTATATCATTTCATGATATAGATTCAGGTTTTCAAATTCAGCCACGTTGTTAGATAAGCTCAATTCCCACCTCAGCTGCTTTTGGTGAGTCCTAATCTCCCAAGGATGTGATCTATGTTTTCTATTTTTTAAGACCTGCGGGAAGCACCATTTGGCTGAATGCATGGTTTGCTCAAACGCTTTTTTCTTGTGCGGAATGTCTGGTCATAAGCAAAGAGATTGCACGGTAACTAACAGGGGCGAGGGTAGGGCCACAACCACCTCTTCAGTAGCTCCCATAACCAGCCCAATTCAGTAGGGTGAATCATCTAGCGCAGGTGGTGGACAGCGTCAAAACCGCTCCTACGCCTTGGAAGCACATCAGAATAAGGGCAAATCGCCAGAAGTAGTCACAGGTATGTTATGAATTTCTCATATTACTCTTTTTATGTTGCTATCCCAGAACCGCAGTATTGAATAAGGAACTCTTGTGAGTGTGTTGAGTGGAGATTGTCAATGTATGGTGTGAATAGTTTTGAGTATGAGGGTTCCATTGAATGTTAAAGGTGGAGAGATGTCAGGACTTAGCAGTGTAGCCCAAACCTTAAGAAAGATTTAGGAGCCTTAGAATGATGGCTTAAATTTAAGAGGGAGATGGTAAGTCTGTAAGACAAGTCAAATTTTTAGTATGCTAGTAAGGGAGTTCCGGCCCTAACAGTTATGGTTGAATTCAGTATGATTCAATTAGTTGAATGCTCATGTCTCTGATTAGTTGAAGTATCTTAGACTAGACGAATGACGTCAAACTAGTGACCTCCATGTTCTAGTAAAATCGGACTTCACATTAGCTGAGAATGTTTCTCTTAGCCTTTCTTAGTCAGTCAGGGACTCTCCATAGAAGAGAATGTTTCCCTTAGTCACTCACGGTCTCTGCATAGTCGAGAATGTTTCCCTTAGTCAGTCATGGACTCTCCATCGCCGAGAATGTCTCCCTTAGTCTACGATACCAATTCAGCTCAGCTCCGTATAATTTCATGTTTAAGTTAAAATCAGTTTAGCAGGATTCAGGCTCAATTGTCAGAAGATAGTCAATACACTGTACGATATCAGTTACAGATTCACTTCTTAGTATAAGTACAGTACATGACCGTTATGCATCTGTTTTATTATACTTCAGTAAATTTTTTAAAATAAAAGCTTCATGTCAATATATATGCATCTCAGACAGGGTTGTTGTATTCCAATTTAGTTATATGTCGATGTATCCATTTTACTTCCTTCTTGTATACTTGTATGTTTAGTTTACTTACGCTTTCCGCATTCTCAGTACATTCCAAGTTCTATCCGCATACTTTACGTGCTATATCATATCATGATATAGATTCGGGTTTTCAGATTCAGCCACGTTGTTAGATAAGCTCAATTCCCACCTCAGCTGCTTTTGGTGAGTCCTCATCTCCCAAGTATGCGATCTATGTTTTCTATTTCATTATGTTTCAGTTTTAAAACTTTAGTAGTTAGCTGGGGGCTTGTCCCAACAACTCATCAGTGTAGTAGAGGCTTTCAGACTTGTATAGACAGATTCATCTTTGTATCGGAGTTTTATGAGATTTGTTATTTTTGGTGTTAAATTGGACTCTTTCAGTAAACTTCCGCTTAGTTATGATTTGTGGTAGTTGTTATTCTGATAGTTTTATGATATGATTATGCCATGGGTCAACTTGGGGCCTCTCAGGGTTCCTTGCCCAGTATCTCAATCCGTGCCTATGATCGGGTCGTAGAAAAACTTGGTATCAGAGCAAAGGTTTAAAGTGTCCTAGGGTGTCTGAAAGCCGTGCTAATTAGAGTCTTTTTCATGGGTATGAAGCACGCCACACTTATGACGAAGAGGTTATGAGACATTTTAGGAATGTTCCCTTTTCTTCATTATTCTTATCATGCGTAGAGTATGAAACTCTAACAGTTCCTCTCTTTACTCGTGCTTTACTCTCTCACAGATAATGCCTCCTAGAATATCTAATGGAAGAAGAAATGGTAATTGATGCCAGCAAGCCTCACCAGCCCCAGAAAACCCGATGGACGACCATGTTACTCATGTCGAGTTCAGGGCAGCCTTTCACATGTTGGCGCAGGCCATGACCGCCCAGATTAATCATCAGGCGATGACTCATGTTCCCTAGAATGGGAATGTAGTGGCGGCTAGGGTAAGATACTTCCTAAGAATGAATCCACCCAATTTGTTAGAGTCAAAGGTGGACGAGGAGCCATATGATTTCATCGAGGAGATCCAGAAGATCACCCAAATAATGGGGTACGGGAATGGAGAGGGCAAGTTTAGACTCCTACCAGCATAAAGAAGTCACTCACATATGGTTTTGTCACTGGAGAAATAGTTGGGGAGTTGGAGTACCCCCCGTAGGTTGAGATGAGTTTATGACTGTGTTCCTGGATAGGTTTTTCCCTTGGGGGTTGAGGGAGGCATAGGAGGCAAAGTTCATCAACTTGAGAATGAATAGCATGACTGTCCAAGAGTATGCATTGGAGTTTACCCAGTTGTCCAAGTATGCACCGGAGATTGTAGCCGACTAGAGGGCTCGTGTGAGAAGGTTCGTGAACAGAGTGTTAGATTCCTTGGTTAAAGAGTGCAAGACCACCATTTTTCACAAGGACATAGACTTTCCACATTTGGTGATATTTCTCTCAAAAAATTAAAGAAGAACAGGTGAAGGAAAAAGAGAGAGAGGCCAAGATGGCTAGGAAGGGAGATTCAGAGTTTTCCCCTCAGAGGCCAAGTAGTAGACGCCGCTCATGCTCCAAACAGAAATCATCAGCCCTAGCACCTTTCACCGCCAGTGTTCCATACAAACCCGTGGTAAGGGAGATTACATATTTATTTTTTAAGACCTGCGGGAAGCACCATTTGGGAGAATGCATGGTTTGCTCAAACGCTTTTTTCTTGTGCGGAATGTCTGGTCATAAGCAAAGAGATTGCACAATAACTAAGCGGGGCGAGGGTAGGGCCACAACCACCTCTTCAGTAGCTCCCATAACCCGCCCAATTCAGTAGGGTGAATCATCTAGCGCAGGTGGTGGACAGTGTCAAAACCGCTCCTACGCCTTGGCAGCATATTAGAATAAGGGCAAATCGCCAGATGTAGTCACAGGTATGTTATGAATTTCTCATGTTACTCTTTGTATGTTGCTATCCCAGAACCGCAGTATTGAATAAGGAACACTTGTGAGTGTGTTGAGAGGAGATTGTCAATGTATGGTGTGAATAGTTTTGAGTATGAGGGTTCCAGTGAATGTTAAAGCTGGAGAGACGTCAAGACTTAGCAGTGTAGCCCCAACCTTAAGAAAGATTCAGGAGCCTTAGAATGATGGCTTAAATTTAAGAGGGAGATGGTAAGTCTGTAAGATAAGTCAAATTTTTAGTATGCTAGTAAGGGTGTTCCGGCCCTAACAGTTATGGTTGAATTCAGTATGATTCAATTAGTTGAATGCTCATGTCTCTGATTAGTTGAAGTATCTTAGACTAGATGAATGACGTCAGACTAGTGACCTCCATGTTCTAGTAAAATCGGGACTCACATTAGCTGAGAATGTTTCTCTTAGCCTCTCTTAGTCAGTCAGGGACTCTCCATAGAAGAGAATGTTTCCCTTAGTCAGTCAGGGTCTCTTCATAGCCGAGAATGTTTCCCTTAGTCAGTCATAGACTCTCCATCGCCGAGAATGTCTCCCTTAGTCTACGATACTAATTCAGCTCAGCTCCGTATAATTTCATGTTTCATTTAAAATCAGTTTAGCAGGATTCAGGCTCAAATCAGAAGATAGTCAATACACTGTACGATATCAGTTACAGATTCAGTTCTCAATATAAGTACGGTACATGACCGTTATGCATCAGTTTTATTATACTTCAGTAAATTTTTTAAAATAAAAGCTTCATGTCAATATATATGCATCTCAGACAGGGTTGTATTCCAATTTAGTTATATGTCGATGTATCCATTTTAGTTCCTTCTTGTATACTTGTATGTTTAGTTTGCTTACGCTTCCCGCATTCTCAGTACATTCCAAGTTCTGTCCGCATACTTTACGTGCTATATCATATCATGATATAGATTCAGGTTTTCAGATTCATCCACGTTGTTAGATAAGCTCAATTCCCACCACAGCTGCTTTTGGTGAGTCCTCATCTCCCAAGGATGCGATCTATGTTTTCTATTTCAATATGTTTCAGTTTTAAAACTTTAATAGTTAGCTGGGGGATTGTCCCAACAACTCATCAGTGTAGTAGAGGCTTTCAAACTTGTATAGACAGATTCATCTTTGTATCGGTGTTTTATGAGATTTGTTATTTTTGGTTTTAAATTGGACTCTTTCAGTTAACTTCCGCTTAGTTATGATTTGTGGTAGTTGTTATTCTGATAGTTTTATGATATGATTATGCCATGGGTCAACTTGGGGCCTCTCAGGGTTCCTTGTCTAGTATCTCAATCCGTGCCTATGATCGGGTCGTAGAAAAACATGGTATCAGAGCAAAGGTTTAAAGTGTCCTAGGGTGTCTGAAAGCCGTGCTAATTAGAGTCTTTTTCATGGGTATGAAGCGCGCCACACTTATGACGAAGAGGTTATGAGACATTTTAGGAATGTTCCCTTTTCTTCATGATTCTTATCATGCGTAGAGTATGAAACTTTAACAGTTCCTCTCCTGACTCGTGCTTTACTCGCTCACAGATAATGCCTCCTAGACGAGCGAATGGAAGAAGAAATGGTAATTGATGCCAGCAAGCCTCACCAGCCCCAGCAAACCCGATGGACGACCATGTTACTCATGCCGAGTTCAGGGCAGCCTTTCACATGTTGGCGCAGGCCATGACCGCCCAGATTAATCATCAGGCGATGACTCATGTTCCCTAGAATGGGAATGTAGCGGCGACTAGGGTAAGATACTTCCTAAGAATGAATCCACCCAATTTCTTAGGGTCAAAGGTGGACGAGGACCCATATGAGTTCGTAGAGGAGATCCAGAAGATCACCCAAATAATGGGTACGGGAATGGAGTGCGCAAGTTTAGCCTCCTACCAGCACAAGGAAGTTGCTCACATATGGTTTTGTCAGTGGAGAAATAGTTGGGGAGTTGGAGTAGCCCCCGTAGGTTGGGATGAGTTTATGACTGCATTCCTGGATAGGTTTTTCCCTTGGGAGTTGAGGGAGGCATAGGAGGCAAAGTTCATCAACTTGAGACAGAACAGCATGACTGTCCAGGAGTATGCATTTGAGTTTACCCAGTTGTCCAAGTATGCACTGGAGATTGTAGTCGACTAGAGGGCTCGTGTGAGCAGGTTCGTGAATGGAGTGTTAGATTCCTTGGTCAAAGAGTGCAAGACCACCATGTTTCACAAGGACATAGAATTTCCACATTTGGAGATATTTCTCTCAAAAAATTGAAGCAGAAAAGGTGAAGGAAAAAGAGAGAGAGGCCAAGATGGCTAGGAAGGGAGATTCAGAGTTTTCCCCTCAAAGGCCAAGTAGTAGACGCCGCTCATGCTCCAAACAGAAATCATCAGCCCTAGCACCTTTGACCGCCAGTGTTCCATACAAACCCATGGTAAGGGAGATTACATATTTATTTTTTAAGACCTGCGGGAAGCACCATTTGGGAGAATGCATGGTTTGCTCAAATGCTTTTTTCTTGTGCGGAATGTCTGGTCATAAGAAAAGAGATTGCACGGTAACTAAGCGGGGCGAGGGTAGGGCCACAACCACCTCTTCAGTATCTCCCATAACCCTCCCAATTCAGTAGGGTGAATCATCCAGCGCAGGTGGTGGACAACGTCAAAACCGCTCCTACGCCTTGGCAGCACATCAGGATAAGGGCAAATCGCCAGAAGTAGTCACAGGTATGTTATGAATTTCTCATGTTACTATTTGCATGTTGCTATCCCAAAACCCCAGTATTGAATAAGGAACTCTTGTGAGTTTGTTGAGAGGAGATTGTCAATGTATGGTGTGAATAGTTTTGAGTATGACGGTTCCAGTGAATGTTAAAGGTGGAGAGACGTCAAGACTTAGCAGTGTAGCCCCAACCTTAAGAAATATTCAGGAGCCTTAGAATGATGGCTTAAATTTAAGAGGGAGATTGTAAGTCTGTAAGACAAGTCGAATTTTTAGTATGCTAGTAAGGGAGTTCCAGCCCTAACAGTTATGGTTAAATTCAGTATGATGCAATTAGTTGAATGCTCATGTCTCTGATTAGTTGAAGTAACTTAGACTAGACGAATGACGTCATACTAGTGACCTCCATGTTCTAGTAAAATCGGGACTCACATCAGCTGAGAATGTTTCTTTTAGCCTCTCTTAGTCAGTCAGGGACTCTCCATAGAAGAGAATGTTTCCCTTAGTCAGTCAGGGCCTCTCCATAGCAGAGAATGTTTCCCTTAGTCAGTCAAGGACTCTCCATACCAGAGAATGTATCCCTTAGTCAGTCAGGGTCTCTGCATAGCCGAGAATGTTTCCCTTAGTCAGTCAGGGACTCTCCATAGTCGAGAATGTCTCCCTTAGTCTACGATACCAATTCAGCTCAGCTCCGTATAATTTCATGTTTCAGTTAAAATCAGTTTAGCAGGATTCAGACTCAATTATTAGGAGATAGTCAATACGCTGTACGATATCAGTTACAGATTCAATTCTCTGTATAAGTACAATACATGACCGTTATGCATCAGTTTTATTATACTTTAGTAAATGTTTTCAAATAAAAGCTTCATGTCAATATATATGCATCTCAGATAGGGTTGTTTTATTTCAATTTAGTTATATGTCGATGTATCCAGTTACCTTCTTGTATACTTGTATGTTTAGTTTACTTACGCTTCCTGCATACTCAGTACATTCCAACTACTGACCGCACACTTTATGTGCTATATCATTTCATGATATAGATTCAGGTTTCCAGACTCAGCCACATGGTTAGATACGCTCCATTCCCACCTCAGTTTCTTTTTTTGAGTCCTCATCTCCCGAGGACGCGATCTATGTCTTCTATTTCATTATATTTCAGTTTTAAGGATTTAGGCGTCAGCTGGGGGTTTGTCCCAGAAAGTTTAGTAGAGGCTTTCAACTTGTATACACAGATTCAGCTTTATATTGGAGTTGTTTGAGATTTGTTATTTTGGGTTTTAAATTAGACTCTTTCAGTTAGCTTCTGCTTAGTTATGATTTTTGTTAGTTGTTATTCTGATAGTGTTATACTACGATTATGCCATGGGGTGACTTGGGGCCTCTTGGGGTTCCTGGTCCCGTGTCTCTATCCTGGCCTATGTTCGGATCATGACAAACTTGATATTAGAGAAAAGGTTTAGAGTGTACTAGGGTGTCTGAAAGCCGTGCAAAGTAGAGTCTTTTTTATAGGTGTGAAGCGCGCCAAACTTTTGACAAAGAGGCTACGAGATGTTTTAGGAATATTCCCTTTTTTCATGATTCTTATCGTGCGTTGAGTATGAAACACTAACAGTTCCTCTCCTGCCTCGTGCTTTACACGCTCACAGATAATTCCTCCCAGATGAGCGAATGGAAGAAGAAATGGTAATGGACGCCAGCAAGACCTACCAGCCACGGTGAACCCGATGGACGCCCATGTTACTCATGTCGAGTTTAGGGTATCCTTTCACATATTGGTGCATGCCATGACAACCCAAATTAATCACCATGCGATGACTCATGTTCCTTAGAATGGGAACGTAGCGGCAGCTAGGGTAAGAGACTTCCTCAGAATGAATCCACCCAAATTCTTAGGGTCAAAGGTGGACGAGGACCCATATGAGTTCTTAGAGGAGATCTAGAAGATCACCCAAATCATGGGGGTGAAAGGAATGAAGAGCGCAGATTTAGCCTCCTACCAGCTAAAAGGAGTCATTGACATATGGTTTTGTCAGTGGAGAGATAGTCGGGGAGTTAGAGAATCCTCCGTAGGTTGGGATGAGTTTATGACCACATTCCTTGACAGGTTTTTCCCTAGGGAGTTGAGGGAGGCAAAGGAGGCAGAGTTCATGAACTTGAGACAAAACAGCATGACTATCCAGGAGTATGCATTGGAGTTTACCCAGTTGTCCAAGTATTCGCCGGAGATGGTGGCTGACTAGAGGGCTCATGTGAGTAGGTTCGTGAATGGAGTGTAAAATTCCTTGGTTAAAGAGTGCAAGACCGCCATGTTGCACAAGGACATAGACTTTTCACGTTTGGTCTTTCACTCTTTGACCAAGGAGTCTGACACTCCGTTCACGAATATGCTTAATCGAGCCCTCTGGTCGTCTACCATCTCCGGTGCATACTTGGACAGCTGGGTAAACTCCAATGCGTACACCTAGATAGTCATGTCGTTTTGTATCAAATTAATGAACTCTGTCACCTTTGGCTCCCTCAACTCCTTAGGGTAAAATCTGTCCAGGAACGCAGTCATAAACTCATCCCAACTTACAGGGGTTGCTCCAACTCCCCGATTGTCTCTCCACTTGCAAAACCATATATAAGCGACTCCTTTCATCTGGTAGAAGGCTAAGTCTGCTCTCTCAGTATCCTTCACCCCCATGATTTTGGTGATCTTCTAGATCTCTTCCAAGAACTCATACAGGTCCTCGTCTACCTTTGACCCTATAAATTCGGGTGGATTCATTCTTAGGAAGTCTCTTACCCTAGCTGCCGCTACATTCCCATTCTGGGGAACATGAGCCATTTCCTGCTGATTAATCTGGGCGGTCATGGCCTGCGCCAACATATTAAGGGTTGTCAAGAACTCAGCATGAGTAACATGGTTGCCCATTGGGTTCACTGGGGCTGGTGGTTCTTGGTGGCCCTATTACCATTTCTTCTTCCATTCGATCATTGGGGAGGCATTATCTGCGAGTGCATAAAGCACGAGTCAGGAGAGGAACTACTATAGTTTAATACTCCACGCATGGTAAGAATCATGAAGAAAAGGGAACATTCCTAAAACGTCTCGTAGCCTCTTCATCATAAGTGTTGAACGCTTCACATCCATGAAGAAGACTCTACTTAACGTGACTTTTAGACACCCTAGGACACTCTAAACCTTTGCTCTGATACCAAGTTTGTCACAACCAGAACATAGGCCTAGATCGAGATACAGGACAAGAAACCTCGAGAGTCCCCAAGTCAACCCATGGCATGACCATAGCGTAACATATTAGAATAACAACTAATAGGAATCATAACCAGGCGGAAGCTAACTGAATGAGTGTAATTAAAAACCATAAGAACAAATGTAACAACACTTTGATACAAAGCTGAATCTATCTAGACAAATCTAAAAGTCTCTAGTAAACTGATGAGTTACTGGGACAAGCCCCCAGCTAACTCCTAAAATCTGAAAACTGAAACATAATGAAAATATAACTCGCGTCCCTGAGAGAGAGGACACCACAAGAAACTGATAGGGGAATGAAGTGTATGTAACCACGTGGCTGAGTCTAGATGCCTGAATCTATATCATGAAATGATATAGCACATAAAGGTGTGCAGTTAGTACTTGGAATGTACTGAGTATGCGGGAAGCGTAAATAAACTAAAATATGCAAGTATACAATAAGAAAGTAAACTGAACACATTAATGGTAATATAACTGAACGGATATACAAATACCCTGTCTGAGATACACATATACATATTAACATAATGATTTTATAAGAAATGTTTACTGAAATATGATTAACAGATGCGCAAAGGTTGTATATTGAACAAATACTGAGGACCGAAGTCGTGAATAATATCATAGAGATTCCCTGACTGTCGAAGGGAAACATTCTCGTATGTGGAGAGTCCCTGACTGTCTTAGGGAGAGTCCCTGACTATTTAAGGGAGAGTCCCTGACTATTGAAGGGAAACATTCTCAGCTGAGGAGTGTCCCGACTGACTATGGGAAACATTCTCAGCTAAGGAGAGTCACGACAGACTAAGGGAATCATTCTTGGCTACTGGGAGTCCCGCCAGACTAGAACTAGTCTAAATTACTATAGCTAATTAGAGACATGAGCATTCAACAAATTACATCATACTTTACACACATCCACAACATTCAAATCCCGATTTCATAGAATACGACGTATATCTTAGATTCATGTAAGATCTATAGGTCCAACTAATACTTTAACATATGTATATTAAATCATATATTCTAGATCTATGAAAAACCCATATAATCAATTCATACCTTGAACATGTACAATGAATCATGGTGAAAGCGCATGAATATTTAATCAAACCCCATCTCGAATTTACTCAAATTCATGATGAAAATTCAATAATCATGCCATTACCATAGGTTCAACTCATACCCAAAACATTTATATCGTAATCATAGTGAAAACATGCACATACTTCACATTGATCAAAGCCCATAAGTTCTAATCGTGTTCTAACACATACAAATGCAACATATGTTCAGAGTTACAGATCCTATGTGATGCACATATACTTTAAAAAAGGATATAACTTCATGATAAGGGCATATGATTTATTTATGAAATCCCATTTGAAATTCTAGACTAATTCATGGTGAAAATCCCACATTCATGTTATTCACATATCACACACATTATTTAGGATAAATATGAGTAACCTCATGAACATGCACTACTATTAATTGTGAGAGTTTTTAGAATTTAGGGAAAACATATGAGAGTTTATGCATAAATTGGAACCCTAGAACATGCTTTTCTAGAATCATGGATTTAGGTTTTTAAAATAAAAATTTGGGGCACAAGGATGAAAGGATATCCTTGTAGAAATCCCATATACCTGCTTCAAAGAAATTCCCACTTGAGCTTAACCCTTGGAGCCTTTGAAGAAATCCCAACTGAATCTTTAGTCTAGAGAGAGAAGAGGAAGAAGAATTTGAGGGAATATCGTGAGGTAATGAGATATTAGGCTAGAAAAACCCTTAAAATGTCCCATAAAATGCTCAAAACGACGTAGATTAGGAGTTATAAGTATATGATTTTATGAAAACACTGCTGAAAATTCGCAGGAAAAATCCACCTACCAGTCCCCATGAGTCGTGGGGTTGGCAACGACTTGTGGGGCCCTATTGTGGAGTATATTGGATTTTCTTAAATTTTCTGCTCTTCTCTCCCCACGGGTCACTTGACTAGTCGTCAAGTGCGCGATGAATCGTCCCCTCTTTCGTGATCACCACTCTCTTGGGACCCCATCCATGATCTCTAGCCTACACTCGACGGCCGACCTAATGAGTCATCGCCTACCTAACGACTCGTTGGGTCGTCCATTGCCACCTAACCTCACTATTCCTGCTCCTCCTTCCCACGACTACCCTGACGAGTCGTTACCAGACACGACAACTCATTAGGTCGCCCATGGTCACTGGACCTTGCTGCACCTGCTAACTACTCCTCACGGGTCTGACCATGACTCGTTAGGTCACTTAACAACTCCTTTTGAGGCAAATTTTCCACTTTTCGACTAATTTCTTCCTTTAAGTCTAGGGCATATTCCTAGAAACTTTTGGGTTGTTACAAGTTCGAATTAATAAATAACTAATGTCTTTTCACAACTCAATTTCCCGGTAACAACGCCATTTTTGATAACATCGAAAATATACCCTTCGTTACAAAAGAGCATAAACCGTCATTGTATCAAAATAAATATCTCGACGGATGTCGGGGTTAAATCCCACAGAGACTAGCGAATGATATGTACAAGTGTTGTTTGAAAAATTGAATTTAGTTTGCACCACTCGAAAATAACAAAGAAATAAACATTTTGGGGGAGATTTAGGTTAACAAAAAGGTATGAATTCTAATTCGGCTGATTAAGATAGAAAAATAACCATGGTTGTCGATAATACTGAGAAGGACTTGAGGTGTGGTGTAGATGATGTGCTAATTAAATAGGATTATGCTAGATCATCTCATAAGTTCAAATTGTGTAAATAACCTTGTGCAGGTGGGCATTTGATGTTTTTCAACCTCATAAATGCCTCTTGTTAGAGTTCTTACAAACCACTAAACACAATTAAGTCAACCCAATCATATTTGGATTAATAGTTGCACTAATTTCTAGCTATTAGCTATTAATTAG
>JACEIK010000175.1:213319-283102 GCA_018107945.1 Datura stramonium | reverse complement strand
CAATAATAAGAACAACAAAATCAAATTTATCAATAAGTCTTCTATAATGGTAGTATATTTCTACAAAGGAAGAAGAAGAAAAAGAAAAACAATCCTTTACAATTTCCACCAATAGGATTCTCCTTTCTTCTTTTACAAAGAGAATATTCTCAAAAATCCAAAAGTTAAGATCTGATAGGTACAGAGTACTTCTCTCTAGAATATATCCAAAAGCAGGGTGCTCAAAACTCTCTTTTTCAGTGTTGGACACATTTTCCCCTATTAAAGCATTCTGGTACTTTCGAGAGTATTGGCGGTTCACCGGTTGCATTCCGCGACCCCCCAGCTATAATTGGATGCTCCTGCAGTGAATTTTAGTGTCCTTCAGCGATTCACCGGTCTCCAACCGTGCTCCGCCGATTTATTTCTCTATGATCTATCACTCTCAGGCATCGGTAAGTGATTCAACTGGCGAGTCGCCGATTGGTGTCCGTGATCGCTGGTTGCTCTAATTCCCAAGGGCAGTGGTCTTCAGCATTTGGCCGGCGTTTCACTAGTCTTCTCCGATGAAGCGCCGATTTTCACCTGATTCCCTTCTTTTTTCTCCCTTTCTTGCTCTTTTTTACAAATCAGATATCTGCACACAAAAAGGAAAAAAGGGCATAAAATCCATCTAAATAACTTGTAAACTAGACTAAAGCTTATGATTAAGAGTCTAATGAGTTGGTGAATTACCAACTCATCATGAGCGGGGTCGGAGATGCGACCATGGCTTCCAAAGTAATAGGATGTTTCATCCAAGCCCTGGTCGATCACTGTTCAAACTTCTCCTCCTCTATTTGTTACTCTTCAACTAAGCCACTCGACTCATCTAAGGCTGATGGTTCATCTACCAATCTACGAGTCAAGGGTAGTCCTTTTCCGACCTTTGTTTCTTGGCCTACCTTTTTTAGGAGTCCCTTTTGGAACCATTGTACCTATGGAATAAATGTTATTACCCAAGATTATAACATAAGAATGTACTAATTGAGTGACTGCCTTCAGACAGGATGAGTGACTAAATGAGTCATTGTTACTGATAACGGCTCATTAAGTCATCTGTTGTGTGCATGTTCAAAATTTTCACCCTTTTCCAGTAGATTTTATGACTTGACCCAATGAGTCATTGCTTGTGGAAACGAGTCGTTAATTCAATCGTTGTCTTCCTCTTCAGAAATTACCATTTGTTCTCCCACTCAGGATGAGTCACCCCACTAGTCGTCAATTGAGACCATGACTTGTCAAGTGACTCGTTCATAAGAGTCTAGTGTCAATACATTTTTTCTCAGTGGTGACGAAACAAGTGATGACTAGTTGAGTTATCAAACGAGTAGTTACTGGAGGCATCATCACTGGTTGAGTTATCAAATTGATTGGGTTATTCAGACTACACCCATTTCAAAGTTTTCCTCTTTATTTAGGTGGGAATTGGGAAGGCAAAACAATCCAAGCTTCATTGCCAAAGCAGTTATAGATCGTAATGCCTACACACTCATGGGTATAGACAACCCAAACCATCCTTTGTTCAATCGCAGTCAAGAGTTCCGACAAATGCAATTCTCCCACAAACATCATAATATATCCATTTTAGTCCATTAGCAGTCTACCTAAGCAATCAATTTAGGTCACAAATTCAATTATTCATGTGTAAATCACTTTAGGGTTTATAATGTGAGTAACTTTGGGATTACACAAACATTATGCAACCACTGAAGATGTCAAGTTAGTACCAGGAAACAATTCAAAACTCACTTTGATGAAGACCTATGTAACTTTTCGCATTGATAAGGTGAGAAGTTGATTGATGTGCTCACTCGTTCTAGTAGTGTGATTGTGATGATGTGCCAGTGTGTTGGTGTGTGTGTAAAAGTGAAGATGATAAGTGGGGAAGTAGGAGGGAACCTTTGAAACCTTTTAAGCTTTGAATGAGGGGTAAAAATAGGGAAATTATGGGTTTTTAAGGCAAACAAATCATTTTAACCCTTTTTCTATTGGGCCAGGTCGGGAGATTATCAACTTAATATATGGACCACGACCCTCATAACGAGTCATTTTCAGCTGCCATGACTCGTTATGATACTCAGTATGTGTTTGTGATAACAAATAGCTTACCTGGGACCAAACGACTCAGGCAACGATTCATGATGTGACCCACCGAGTCGTGTCTTGAGTTGTTGACCCTGAGTCCTTGGTGAATTTTTAGCTCCGTCAGTACGGGGCACGTAACGAATCGTGGAGGGAAACCATGATTTATTAGGTGACCTTCACTTACACTTCAAAGCTTAGTGTCTTCTGCTTCAGTGGCCATGACTGGTAATGACTAGTCGTTTCGTTTGGTAACGACTCATTCTGTGCTTTTTGGCACCAGACTCTAATGTTAAATTTTTTTTTTCCAACTCCAGATTTTCCATCTTACTCACCTAGACATATCAACACACGTGAACACTATATCGGTATTACAATTACAACTTGGGTTGCCTCCCAACAAGCGCCTAATTTAACATCGCCGCATGATGCAAGAATCTTGATTACTCAGGCTTCACCTAGATACCTCCATGGGTTGCCTCCCATGCAACACTTGATTTAATGTCGTGGCACGATGCAAGTCCCCCAGTTACTCAGATTCACCCAAAGCCTAATGGTCCACCAGTTTGATTTCTTCTCTTTTCCCTAGATATGCTTTCACCCGTTGGCCATTCACTTTAAACCATTTTCCTTCATGATTTTCCAACTAAATTGCACCATATGAGAATAGTTGGACCACTCGGAATAGTCCTAACCATTTAGACTTCAACTTTCCAGGAAACAACTGAAGCCTAGAATTGAATAACAACACCATATCCCCAAGGTTGAACTCTTTTTGCCCAATTTTCTGATCATCCTATATCTTCATCCTCATTTTGTAAATTTTTGAACTTTCATAGGCCTTTTAATGAAATTTACCTAACTCATTCAAATGATTCAAGCCTCAAGTTCACAGCATCACTCCAATTCAGATTCATCTTTTTGAGTGCCCACATGGCTTTATGCTCAAGCTCGACCAAAAGATGATTTCCCATACACAAGCTGATAAGGAGACATACCTATAGGAGTATTGAATGCAGTCTGATAAGCCCATAACGCATCATCCAGCTTCCTAGTTCAATCTGTCCTATTAGCATTTACAGTCTTCACTAAGATGACCTTTATTTCCTGGTTGGAGACCTCAATTTGCCCACTACATTGTGGGTGATAAGGTGTTGCCACCCTATGCTTCACCCCATATTTTTTCCAACAAGGTCCGAAAAAACCGGTTGCAAAAGTGTGAACCCCCATCTCTAATGATTGCTCTAGGAGTCCCGAATTTGGAGAAAATATTCCGCTTCAAGAACGTTGTGACATTCTTACCTTCATTGTTTGGAAGCGCAACTGCCTGCACCCACTTAGAAACATAGTCTACAGCTACAAGTATGTACTTCATCCCATTTTAGCTTACAAACGGTCCCATAAAGTCGATGCCCCACACATCAAATAGCTTAATGACAAATATGGGAATAACAGGAAGCTCATGCATTCGTGATATGTCTTCTTTCCTTTGGCATGAAACGCATGCCTTTGCAAAATCATGTGCATCTTGGTGAATGATTGGCCAAACCCACATTGCTAAGTTTTGTAGGCTGTGTGAATCCCGCTATGATGACCCTCAATAGGGGATGAGTGACAAGCCTCTAATATGCTCAACATCTCCGCCTCGGGAACATATCTCCAAATTACCCCATCAACACATATGCGCAATAAGAAAGGCTCATCCTAGAAAAAGTTCCGCACATCAGACATGAATTTCTTTCTCTGGTGAAAAGATTAATCTTCCGGTACCACCTCACTCACCAGATAATTAGCGAAGTATGCAAACCATGAATGAAATCTTGGAAAGCAGCCAAAACCTACTCATCGGGAAATATGTCATCTATATCAAACTCATCTCTAAGTGTTGCATCTTCCTCTAATCTCGACAAGTGATCTGCCACCTGATTTTCAATCCCCTCAAGTCCTTAACCTCAAACTCAAACTCTTGCAGCAATAGAACCCATCTAATGAATCGTGGTTTGGCATTCTTCTTTGCCATCAAGTAAAGCAGAGTTGCATGGTCTATATGAACTATCACCTTAGTTCTAAGCAAGTATTCCCGAAACTTCTCAAATGCAAATACCACAGTCAAGAACTCCTGTTTCATCACAGTGTAATTTTTTAAGATGCATTAAGCGCCTTTCTAGCATAATAAATCAGATGGAAAATCTTCTCACGCCTTTGTCCCAAAACAGCACCCAAGGCCACTCCACTAGCATCGCACATAATCTCAAACGGTAAGGACTAGTCAGGTGCCACTATGATTGGGGTAGTAGTCAATCTCTCCTTCAAGCATTCAAAAGCCTTTAAGAAAGCATCATCAAACACAAACTTCACTTATTTCTGAAGTAGCTTTCATAAGGGATGTGCAATTTTTGAGAAGTCTTTGATGAATCTCCATTAAATCCCACATGGCCCAAAAATCTTCGAACACCCTTTATAGAAATCTGAGGTAGTAAACTAGCAATCACATCAATCTTTGCTATGTCCACCTAAATTCCCTTACCTGAAATCCTGTGGCCTAGAACTATACCTTCTTTGACCATGAATTGATACTTTTCCCAATTAAGCACCAAGTTGGTCTCTTCACACCTCTGCAGCACCTTGCTCAAGTGAGCCAAACAATCATAAAAAGAGTCATTCACTACCAAAAAATCATCCACAAAGACTTTGATGGTGTCCTCCACCATATCAAAGAATATAGAAATCATACAACACTAAAAGGTGGTGGGTGCATTACATAACCCGAACCGCATCCTCTTGAAAGAAAATATCCCATAGGGGCAGGTGAAAGTGGTTTTCTCGTGGTCTTCGGGGGCTATAGAGATCTGATTGAACACCAAATAACCGTAAAGAAAAGCAATACCACCCCCTGCCTGCAAGTCAGTCTAACATATGTTCCATGAATGGCATCGAAAAATGTTATTTCTGTGTCCAATGGTTTAGCTTCCGATAATCCATGCATACTCTCTAACCTGTGACTTGCCTCAGTGGAATGAGCTCATTATTAGCATTCGGAACCATAGTGATTCCCTCTTCTTTCGCACACACTGAACTGGGCTCATCCATTTGTTGTCAGTAATAGGGTAAACCACACCTGCATCCAACCACTTAATAATTTCCTTCTTGACCACCTCTTACACAGGCGAATTCAACCTACATTGATGCTCAATACTCGGAATATAGTTTGGCTCAAGTAGGATCTTACGTGTGCAAATACCTGGTGGGATCACAATAATATCTGCTATGGTCCATTCAATGGTCTTTTTATACTTCTTTAGAACCGAGACCAAAGCCTCCACTTTCCATTCCACCAAGTTTTCTACTAATATGATCGGTAATGTGTTTTCGATCCCTAGAAATACATAGCGTAAGTGAGATGGGAGTGCCTTGAGGTCAAATACTAGAGACTCCTCAATAGATTGCTTGGTCGGTGGGGCCACACGATTTTTCAGATCAGGATCAATCTTTTCTGGGGCATAATTGTATGACCCCATACCTGCAAGTGCATTATCTATCTTATCACCCCCTATTATCTCCTCAACATCAACATTTATCAAAATTGCTTCTACGTCATCAATACTCAACCTCTCATCAATAGGCATGATAGGAAGCTCAGCCTCCTCAATATCAATCACTGAGACCTCCCGTATATCATTTGGTTGTTTCATAGACCGACACACATTAAATGTCACTTCTTCATTGTTTAACCGAAACTTTAGTTGTCTGGTCTCCAAGATAATGGGGACCTCGAAATCCACCTCACAGTGAAGAATAACAAATTCACCCAAAAATATAAAGGACTCAACCTTCACTAGAACATCATAAAGAATCCCTACCGGATTTTTCACCGTGCGATCTGCCATCAATAGCCGCATTGTAGTCGGTTTAGGGGCTCCCAAACCCAACTGTCTAAACACTGCCAATGGATCAGATTACTACTAGCACCCAGATTACATAAAGCCTTAGCAAAGTTAAAGGCTCCAATAGTGCACGACATGGTGAAAGCTCCATGGTCTTCCTTGTTTTACAGAAGAGATCGAGATGCTATTGCCCTACAATGGTGCAAGTTATCAGCAGACTTAAAGCTCACCTCTTCTTTGTAACGAGAACCATAATAAATTTCGCATAGCCAGGCATCTGCTTAAGTGCCTCAACTAAAGTGGTGTTCACAAATAATTATTTCAGTATTGAAATGAATTTGTGATACTACCCATCTTCAACCTTCTTCTTCATCCTCTGTGGGAAAGGGGGAAGAGGTCTAGGAATAGGTGTTAACTTTTGAGATACCTCCTTCTCCTTCCCTTTTTTCGACCCGTGCTCCTCTAAATTACTAGGAGATGTCTTCTCAACTGCATCATTAACGAAAACCTTATCCTCGGACTCCGCCACCTTATCATCATCAATTAATGTGGTCTCAACTACCTCATTAGTCCTAATCGACATAAGAGGGTCAACTGTCGCCTTCCTACTCCTAGTAGTAACAACCATGCAATATCTGTCATATATCGAGTTTGAATTGTGTTACTGGGAAGTGTGCCCTTTTGCCTTTGGTTCATAGCAACAAATATCTGACAAAGATGTTGCTCAATTTGCTTAATGGCAACGACATGTGACTCCACCTTTTGGTTCATCCCGAAAATATCTGCACGAAGTTCCTTAAAATGGCCATTAGTCGCTTCCATCTGATTGAGTACTTTAGAAAACATATCTTCCACCCTCGAACCACTAGATACTGGTTCACGGTTCCTTGGAGGAACATAAAGACCACTTCTATCATTTTTGTACTCCTCATGCTTTTTTCGGTAACCATTATCTCTGCCTCTACTCCTCTCCCTGAATTGTCCCTGGTTGTAATTATTGTCTCTATAATAGATCTGACCTTGATGCTAAGAGTCTTGGTTATACCCTTGCGCATTGGCCCAGAAACCTTCCCTTAGATCATTTAAATAATTGGCTTCCTCCTTAGATTTTGAATCTCCTCCATCATTTCTTGGGGCCTTGCCCTGAGAACCAACTGCATTCACCTTTTCTATCCCGCCTCCCATAATATATTTGTCAAGGAGTCCCATCGTGGTTTTGATCTCAGTAATATCATGATCTCGCTCTTCATCCTTCCTCATCTGCTATATAGACATACCTACCGTATAAGTACCAATTGCAACTTCTGACTCTCTTGTGTGCCATGTGCTGTTGGTTTTGGTGATCCTATCAAGTACCTTAGCAACCTCAGTATATGTATGACTCATGAATTTTCCACCAAAGACAGTATCTTCCACCGCCTAGGTATTGGCATTCAAAGACCTGTAGAATATCTCCAACAGTGTATCATTTGGGATTCTGTGGTGGCACCTTTTTAAGCTTCTTGTTGAACCATAACCAAGTATCATAGAGTGCCTCAAAATTCAAACGTTTGAAGTTGTAAATCTCATTCTTCAGCTGCAACGCTCTGGAAGGTGGAAGAATCTCTCTATAAAATCCCTTTTTAGCTCCCTCCAAGTAGTAATAGAATCATTTGGCAATTCAGCCAACCATATCGTTGCCTCACTCCCCAATGAAGAGGGAAATAACCTCATCCTTATTGCATCCTGATTCACCTCCAGTTGTTTGTACGCCTTGCAAATACCCATAAAATTTGTCAAGTGGGTATGTGCATCATCAGTAGCGTGACCAGCAAATATTCCCTTTATATTGAGCAATTGGATCATTGCACTAGTAATATCAAACTTTGCCCTAGTAGGCAAAGGGGGAGGGACAATAGCTCCAGTGGCGCTGGCCTTATCAATATGAGCATCATCATCGTCATCAAAGTACCGGTGCCTTTGCTGGTCTGGAACTCTGTTCCTTCTAGCTCGCTCAGCTTCGACAGCTTGCCATTGCTCTTTAGCAAGCCTAGTGTCACGACCCGAAAATATGCCTAGATCGAGAAACGGGATGAAGAACCCCGAGAGGCTCCAACTAAACCCATGGCATAAATATAACATCTAAGATCAAGGTTTTGATGCGGAAATATAACATATAGCATAGCGGAAGTCCAAAAATTTGATAACATCGATTAACTAAATACATAACACAAGTCTGAAGCTGAATATATACTATGTCTGACAAACCTTACTAGCGATGAATTGATGGGACAAGACCCCAACTAACTCACTAAAGTTTGAAACTAAAAATAATAAATGTAACTAATAAGAAGGGCACTCGAAAGATGAGGACTCACCAACTCTGACTGGGAGATGCTAACACTGAAGATCTGACTAGCAGTGAGACTGAGCCTGAATATCTGAGCCTATATCATACAACGATGCAGCATAAAGTATGTAGTCAGTACATGGAATGTACCGAGTATGCAAGGTAAGTAAAACTGCTAAGTAAAATTAGAGAATAATGCACATCATAAACAATTCATCATAAGAGTCTGAGAGTAGGGCTTGTATGAAGCATGATTTAAACATAACTGAACATCGTACCTAAATCGAATGATCCATAGCTGAAAACTGATAATCATAAGTAAAATTGAACATTGGGTCAAACCTGCTGAAACATAATATCTTAACTGATGAACATGCATAACTGAAATTATGAGGAACAATGGGAGACTCGTCATATAACCAACATTACCACGATAGAGTTTACGTGGTCCCGACTATCACACTCAAGTTGTAGAGTCGTCCAAAGCCTTGCCATGGCTAAGGACGCTACCATGATATCGATATCAAGCTGAAGGCCCCTTGGCGGCAGGGGAAGCTCACAAGGGAGGTCCTAAATAATCTGAAAATACCTATGTTGGCACGTAGTTCTGAGGCATAGGGTTGACTGACCCTTAGCCTACTCGGTGCTAGACACTACTCCCCAAAACATGCATATGCTCTCCATAATTATTCAACAAAGCTGAATCATCGTCTTGTAACGAAGAAGAATGATAACATACATGCATAATCTTAAAACATAACATGAATAGCCTTGGCTCAAACCATACCACAAGCTGAAAAAAAATGGGAGTCTAGACTCCAAAACCATGTGGAAAGCTAATAAAATGAAATCTAGATAAATCATGAAAAGTACTTGATCATATGGGCTTGCCCAATACTTAAACATGCTTGAAATAGAATAGACTTTGATTACTAAAACTTGAACATAGACATGGGTAATTCGAAATCACACTTTCATCATGGACATCTCATCATAACTAGAAGCATAAGTCAAAATCTCATCTTTTCATGAACTTCCATAGATAGGCATCTTATTTGCAGAACTTTAAAATCACAAATTTGTAATTTAAAAAAATTATAAAACATGCCCATGAATCATAATTCAACATTAGAAATATGCATAGAGAATAACCATGAAAGATACTTAGAGGATTCACAAGTTGGGTTAAAACCCCATAGATTCATCAACGTGGGAATAACATGTAAAGTGGGAGGGGTTGGGCATGGGGTGGATGGATACACCCCCATTCATAACCCTGTCCACCCGGAACAATCTGATTACACAACCCACTTTTGAATGCCCAAAGGTACAGGAAGAACTTGATGAATCTAAGCAGTCACCCTTAGAAACTACTACGCTTGCATGCATGGATAGGAATAGGTTTAGAGTGAGTTAAACCCCTTAAAACCCACTTATCTGAGCTTAAAACGATGTAGTTTAGGCCATACTTAGGAATAACGGAAAAGCCCATACTAAGCTGAGGAAAATACACTGCCCGACAATCCCAACGAGGTGGATGATTCATTGCCAACACCATTGGGGTGGGCATAAAAATCGAAACCGAAAAACCGAACCGAACTAATTCCCTAATATACAATTTACCATAATAATTTTGTTTTAAAAATATTTTATTTTTTTAAATTTCGGTTTTCGGTTCGTTTTTCGGTTTGAAAATTTCAAGTTTTCGGTTTTGATTTAACATTTTACATATTTTTAAAATTATAACTTAATTTCAAAAATATAAAAAAATCAAATCTTTAATTTCAAATTAATAAATAACTAAAAAAAATAAAAAATATATAATTTATACAATTGCTTAAGTTTATTTTACAAATAACAAGTTTATAATAGTTTTAGCATGTTAAAGAAAATTCTTACTATTATTAATATGCTTTGAAAAGAAATTGAAATAATAATATTTATTTAACAATAAATTGGGGACCATGAATTATTGAAATCTTTGAAGACCCTTAACTTTTGTGGTTTTGTTATAAGGATATTAAGCATATGAGAAAATTTATTATCAAAAATTCCAAATGTTATTTATGTACTACTAAATGTAATCAATTGATCCCGCTATTTTCTTTATTTAAAAGTTAAAATTAAGCTTAATTTGAATTAAACTTTAGAATTCAAAATTTATGAATTTTAATTTATTTTGAATTTAAAAATATATAAGAACTCATTTTTATTAAAAGTTGCTCATTTTGTAAGTTAAAAAAATGGCCATTAATTAGGCCCATAACCAAAAAAACTGATTAGAAAAACCAAATCGAACCGAATCGAATTTGAAAAAAGCCGGAGCAAATCAAATTAGTTTGGTTGGGTGTTGAAGACACACTACATGAAAAACCCAAAAGAAAAAATCAGGCAGAAATTTTAAAACCCCGAGCGAAAAACCCGAATGCCCCTAAACACCATGACTCATGATGCGTCATGACCAGCCTTTGGAAACTTATCTTCTGAAAGGTCACCACGAGGACACCACAATTCGTGGTGACCATGTCGTGACTTTGACCATTTCCACTTCAAGACAACCTCTAACACGGGTGACCTAACGACTCGTGGTCCTAACCAAGACTTGTGGCTTCCTGGTAATTGACCCCAAATCCAAAAAATCAGCCAAGTCCATTATTCACTCCACAAGTCACCTGACAACTCATGGTGCACCTCATTGGTCACTAGGCGATTCGTTCTGTGACCTAGTGTAGAAAAATCTATTTCTTCCATTTCAATCGTCAGTCCCGATCTTAGGGCTTTTGGGGTGTACAATATCTCCCCTTGAAACATTCATCCTAAAATATGAATAAACATACTGAAAAGCTTATAAAATGCAATCATCCTACCACATACTGAACATTTAAAGTTGAAAATTGATGGAGTGATGGACTCGGTAAACCTTGGTGAACTAAATTCATGAATCACACATACATGCATTGACATGAAAGAAACTGGGGTACATGAATTGAACATGAAAGCGGAATAAAGTACTAAGGAGGAAATAGGTACCTCAGAAACGAAACTGAGTCAGGAGGAATAAATGCAGAGTATTTAGCAATCACATCTACTTCGTCTTCCCACATAGCTCCCTCAACATCTTGTCCTCCATAACACTTTCTGAAGCTACTTCCTTGTTTCTTAACTTCCAAACTTAATGATCAAGTATTTCCATTGGAACCTCCTCATAGCTAAGGCTATCTTTCACTATGCTCTCAACCGGAACAACCAGAGGCTGGGTCTTAAATACTTCTTTAAAACGATACATGGAAAACCGGATGAAGCTAAGAAGCTAACTTTGAGGGAAACTCCATAGGCCACATTGCGAGAATACGTCTCACAGTGCGGGTCAATATAACGGGGGAATAAGTTCCCCTTTTCCGAATCTCATCATTCCCTTCATGGGAGATGCCCTTAGAAATACCTAATCATCAACTTCAAACTCAAGTTCTCTCATTCTCACATCCACATAGGATTTTTGATGACTTTGAGCTATCTTCAATCTTTCCCTTATAAGTTGAACCTTCTCCATAGCCTTATAGACCGAATCTGGACCTATCAATGCATCTTCGACGACTTCGAACCAACCAATAGGTGATCTACATCTTCACCCATAGAGAGCCTCAAATGGAGCCATGTGAATCTTGGAATGGTAGAGTTGTTGTTATATGCAAACTCAATGAGAGGTAAATGATTATCCCAACTACCTTTGAAATCAATCACGCACTCTCTTAACATATCCTCAAGAGTCTGAATGGTCCATTCAGCTAGACCATCTGGTTTCGGGTGAAATGCAATGTTGATCATGACCTGAGTACCGAGTCCCTTCTGAAATGATCTCCAAAAATGGGAGGGAAATTGAGTGCCTCTATCCGATATGATGAACATGAGAACTTCATGCAACTAACTAACTCCCGAATATACAATTTGTAATCCTCCCATTTGAAAGCAGGTGGTTTTGACTGGTAGAAAATAAGTTGCTTTAGTCAACCTATCTACAATATCCAAATAGAGTCATACATCGATGAGTGCAAGACAACCACAGTAATGAAGTCATATTTATTTCCTCCATCTTCCAAGTAGGGATACTAAAGTATTCTAGCACACCTCTAGGTCTTTGATCTCCAGCTTCCACCTGTTGACAAATTTGGACACTTGTACAAACTCTACTATGTGCTATACCATTCTATTCCACCAATAAACTCTCCATAGGTCATAGTATCTTGGTGGCATCTGGATATATGACCTCTAGAACAAACTGTGCAACATCCGATCTCTCGAATCATCAACACCCGGAACACACGGATAGCCACGATGAAAGCACCATCTCCTCTTGGAAGACCTCCCACCTTATGATTCTAAGCTGACTTCCTTAAACTTTACCAAGATAGGATCCTCGACTTGTCTAGATTTATTCGGTCACCAGGAGATTACGATCCATTAAAACAATGACACCACCATTCGCGAATTAACAGATGAACTCTAGTCATGCAAGCCGATGTACATCTTCAATAGCTCGTTCCTCTCCTCATCTACACAGGTCACACTCTCCATAGAAAGCCTGCTAAGAGCGTCTTCCACCATATTAGCTTGATCGGATGATAAAGACACTCATATCATAATCTTTAAGAAGCTCAACCACCTTCTCTAACGTAGATTTAGATCCTTTTGTATAAACGTGTATTGTAGGCTTTTGTAGTGCAGCAAGCACATCACATGGACATCGTACAAATAGTGTCTCTGAATCTTCAAGGAAATACTGCCACCAACTCGAGGTCATGAGTTAGATAGTTCTTCTCATGGACTTTCAGCTACCTGGAAGCATAAGCTATAACCTTACTATGCTACATTGGTACAAAAATAAGACGGAGCAGCGTCGCAATACCACAAACCCATCAGGACCCTCAAGTAGGGTGAGTCGAGTCTTCAACTCTTGGAAGCTCTTCTCACAAACTCCGACCATTGGAAATTCACCTTCTTCAGAGTCAACTTAGTCAACGGTGCTGCAATGGATGAAATCCCCTCAACAAACCACAGTAACAAACTAAATAGATCCTCGATATTCGAAGGACTAACTAGCTGACCATTCTTCACCATGTCCAATCTTTGGGAGTCCACCTGTACACCCTCACTTGGCACCATGACCCAAAAATGTTACTGAGTTCTAACAAAACTCACATTAGCTGAATTTATACAACTCGCGATCATAGGGTTTATAGTACCACCTCAAATGAGCGGCATTCTCCTCTTCGCTCCGAGTATATGAGAATATCATTAATGAACACAATCACGAACATATCAAATATGGCTTGAACACCCTGTTCATCAAATCCATAAAATTCGGGCATTCGTTAGTCTAGAAGACATAACTATAAACTTATAGTGACTATCTTGGGATTACGGCTTGTCTTTGGAATGTCACTCTCTCGAACCATGAGCTGGTGATATACGGTTTGGTGGTCTATCTTTGAGAAACACTTACTTACCTTCAAGCTTGTTAAACAAATCGTAATCCTGGGAGGGGATTCTTGTTCTTGATTGTAACCTTGTTCCAGTGCGATAATCAATGCACATCCGAGGAACCATCCTTCTTTCCGAAAAAGAGCAGTGCACCCATGGGGATTTGCTAGGTCTGATGAAACCGTTATCTAGAAGGTCCTTCAACTGCTCCTTAAACTCTTTTAGCTCAGCTGGAGCTATTCTATAAGGAGGAATAGATATGATGCATATTGGGAAAAGGTCAATACCAAAATCAATCTCCCGCTAGGGAGGAACTTCCGGTAAATCATCACGGAACATACGGATATTCACTCACTACATGAATTGACTGAATAGTGGAGCTTCGGATGTAGCCTCACTTAACCCTATATGGTGCACACAATCGTGAAATCGTCTTTCCGGACTTGAGGTGCAGAAATGAAGTGACCTACGAGCACAAGCCCAGACTACCCTTCCACTCTGGACAAATCACCCAAAAGCGAAACTCTACTACGGATTCTATAATTTAAGGCTTAACATGCATGCATCCAATCCATGCCAAAAGATAACATCAAAATCTATCATGGCTAGCTCTACTTAATCTGTTGAGGTGACTTTTGAAGAACTGTGACAGGAAATTTCTATACCCCTCGAGATATAACTAAATCAGGTTGGAGTAGAGACTAAGAAGGGTCGATGAATTTCAGGACTGACTCTAGAACACTAGCATCATAGGGTGTTTTAAAAAGATAAGGTAGCACCTGGATATAACAATACATATACATCAAGGTGAAATACTCGTAACATACGGTGACTACATGCGGAGAGACCTCCGCTCGACAAGATCCCGATGGTATAGAATATGTTGACAGCGACCACCACCGACCTAGTGGATGCACCTGCTGAGCTATGCGTTCTGGTAGGGTTGCTGAACTAGTGGCTGGGCCTCGACTATCGTGGCCCTGTTTGGCTGCTGGACCAATCTATGAGCATATGTCAAGGCTTCCACACTAGAAACAAACACACATGCACATAGGCGAGCTGTGTGTGCGACCACACTGCCACACTTGGAGTTGTTGGACTCTAAAGTGCACTCCCTGGCCTCGGGAGCCTGATGCTCGTCCCATCTGGTCGCACCTAGGCCTGGATGGCACACTCATGGCAGTTGCAGGGCTGAAGTTCTCTAGTGGGGTGAGTTATCACTTTGCCTACCACCAGTCTCTATTCAGGATAGTCGAAGCTATGAGTCCTTGCCCTCTTGGCCTCTCTCTCCCACTCACTCCACCTGACACTACCTCTATCTGCGACGTACATAACTATCAGAGGTAAGTAAATGTCCTGATGAAGCATTGCGGTCCGATAAATCTTTGACCAAGTAATGCGCTATCTCATGCATGTGAAGCCCGACTCACTCCCGGGCTCTACGATGCGCCTGTCCTCGGTACATACTTGGATAAGAGAGTGAAAATCCAAAGCATACTCCTAGACCGTCATGTTACCCTACCTTAGGTTTACAAACTCAGCTTCTTTAATCTCCTTATCTCACGAGAAGAACCAATCAGAAATGTTATGGAACTCATCGCCAATGGGGCTTTCTCCATACATTCTATCCTTTATTACATGCCAAATATGCGCAACCTGTCAGTGATGAGGCTAAATCTATTCCTCATCCCGGTCACCCCATGATGCGGGTGATCTTCAAAACTTCATCAATAAACTCTGCGGATCTCGTCTGCTGACCCAAGGAACTCCGGAGGGCTCATCCTCCAGGAAATCTCGACTCTCATGTTTGCCACATTTCCATTCTGAGGACATGCGTTACCGCCTGTTTGTTGACCTAGGCGGTCAAAGCCGGAGCAAGCATCTGTCTGTATGTTTGCGCTAAACTCAGCATGAGCCACTTGCTCGGAGTATATGATCCTCGGGGCTGGTGGGGCCTGCTGGTGCCCTCCTTATTGCCATTCTCATGGCCATTCACCATTTCTGTTTCTTCTTCTGTTAACTTGGTGAGGAGGCAGATTCTGCAAACAAGTATAGGATGAGGATAAGGATAAAAAGACATTTCATTGCAGGCATAGATCATAAAAGGGAATGTTTCCTAAATGTTTTGTATCCTCTTTATCATATGGAGCTCTTCACACTATGAATAAGACTCTACTAGATATTCTTTTCATACACCTAGGGCACTTCAAAACTGCTCTTATGAAGTTTGTCTGGCCGAACATAGGCCCCGGATCGAGACACGGGACAAAGAACCTCGAGGCTCAAGTCAACCCATGTCATAGACATAACATCGAAGCTCAAGGTTTTAATGCGAAAATATAACATATAGCATAGAGGAAATCAAAATCTGATAACATCAAATAACTGAATACATAACACGTTTGAAGTTGAATACATACTATGTCTGATAAGCCTTTCACACTACTGACAAGTTGGGGATAAGACCCTAACTAACTCACTAAATTCTAAAAACTGAAAATAATGAATGTAACTGATGAGGCCCTCGAAAGATGAGAACTCATAACTTTGATTAGTAGATGCTAACATTGAAGATCGGCTGGCGGGACTGAGCCTGATTATTTGAACTTGTATCATGAGATGATACAACAAGAGTATGGTCGGTATGTGGAATGTACAGTATGAAAAGGTAAGTAAAACCTTTAAATGAAAAATAAGAGAGTCATGCACATCATAAACAAACATCATAGAAATCCGAGAGTAGGAGCTTGCATGTTATTATGTGAAAACATGATTTATACATAACTGAATATTGTAACTAAATCGAATGACCCCAAGCAGAAAACTAATGTTTATAAGTAAAACTGAAAATTAGGTCAAACTGCTGGAAACATAATATCTTAATTGATGAACATGCACAAGCTTGAAATCATGAACAATGGAGACTCTTCATACAACGATATTACCGATAGAGCTTATGTGGTCCCGACTATTACATTCAAGTGGGTAGGACCGTCTAAATCCTTTTCAGAACCCAGGATGCTACCATGATATAGATATCAAGCTAAAGGCACCATGGGGGCGGGGGAAGCTCACAAGGAGGTTCCAAACAATGCGAACATAGGAAGGGTTGGCGAACCTTAACCTACTCGGTGCTAGACACTACTCCCAAAAATATGCATATTCTCTCCATCGTTATTCAATGAAGTTGAATCATCATCTAGTAATGAAGATGAACAATAACATACATGCATAATCTGAAACTCATAACATGAGGAGCCTTAGCTCAAAACCATACCACAAAATGAATAATAGTGGGAGTCTAGACTTCAAAACCATGTGTTAAGCTAATAACATGAAATCTAGATATATCATGAAACGTACTTGATCATATGGTCTTGCCTAATACTTAAACCTTCTTGAAATAGACTTTGACTAGTAAACATGAACATAGACATGGGTAATTCTTAATCATAATTTCATCATGGACATCTCATCATCCTTTGATCACAGGTCAAATCTTCAATCTTTTCATGAACCTTCATAAATAGGCATCTTATTTGTAAAACATTAAAATCACAAATTTGTAATTTAAACATTATAAAACATGCTCATGAATCATGATCCCAACATTAGACACGTAGAGAATACCCATGATAGATACTTAGAGGATTCACAAGATGGATTAAAAGCCCATAGATTCATCAACATAGAAATCACATCAAATTAAAGAGGGGTTGGGCTTGGGGGTGGATGGATACACCCTTTCATAACCCTACATACATGGAACAATTTGATTATGCAATCCTCTTGAATGCCCAAAGGAATTTAGGAAAGAGCTTGATGAAGCACCCACCCTTAAAACTACTAGGCTTGCATGCATGGATAGGAATAGGTTTAGAACTAGTTAAAGCCCCCTTAAAACACATAATCTTAAAATTATGTAGTTTAGGCCTTACGATGCTTAGAAATTACGAAATCCTTACTAAATTTGCAGAAAAATACACACTACTAGTCCCAGCAAGGAATTTGATTCGTCGCAACACCGACGTGGTCTGCATTCTTTGCCAACACTGGAAACTGAGATGCCACGAATCGTAATGAAGTCATGACCAGTTCTGCCCAAATTTTTTCAACTTCAAGCCAACCTCGGCCGCGAGTGACCAAGCGAGTCGAGGTCCCTCACCACGACTCATGGCCTCACCCATGGTCAACCCCAAATTAATCCAACCAAGTCCATCCTCCACTCTACCAGTCACCTAATGACTTGTGGTGCACCTCACAGGTCACTGGATGAGTCATCTTGGGCATGTTATATGCCCAAGGTGATACTCAAATGCGTCATTTTTTCTTATTTATCTGACAATGTTTGTACCTTCTCATGTAAATTGTAGGAAAGTGTGAATTTATACTAACCAACATGATTAGCGTTGTTTTTGCAGGAAAAATGTACTTTTATGGAGCTAAGATGCACATGTTGGGAGGAATCGAGATGGACTCGGAAGCCAGCAAGGAAATGGCCAAGGAAAGCAAGGGAATAAAGAGCTCAGTGATGGAGGCGTATCTGTATATGTGGATACATTACGTAGGACGATTTAATTGCAAAGATTTTCCAGAGAGGGTCCGCACGTTCGTGTCGTAGCACGTTGGACCTAATTACACGAACCATCGATCGGTGAAGGTGCGCGTTCGCACCGTGTGCGACAGGCAACTCAGCGGTGCATGCCGTGCACGTTGGGGATAATTACGTGGACGACCAAATTCGAGCTTCCTTGTTTGCACCGTGTCACGAGCAGTGCTACGCGTGCACTCCGTGACACGTTACTAATATTCGGGGAAAAATTCCCTGAGTATAAATAGAACACTTAGGTTCATTTTTAATTATTCGACTTGGTGGAGCAAGAACGTGGGTTCTGACTGAGGAGACCGAAAATCTTAGGGTTTCTCTCTATCTCTTTCTCCTTTCTTTCAATTGTTTGTATGATTTACACTCATTTAACGATGTTTAATCCACAAATGAGTGGCTAATTTCACATCTTGCTGAGGTTAGGAACAACTGTATTGAAATGTGATTGTTGATCATTTGGTTTTTCATCTTTTCTTCCATGGTTGTTCTACTAATTCTTGTTCTTACTACATTAATGTTTGGCCAATGTTGATGTAAATCCTAAAAAGTCGGTTTCACTCGAAACTGAGAATTGGAAAGTTGTGAATTAATAGGATATGATCTGTTCTTTGTTTGGGAAAATTGAGAATTGATTTCGGGATAGAAATATACACGAAAATGCATTATTAGTCAATTGTGGAAACGGTTTTGTATGGCTAGAACATGAATTGCTTCTTATCACAGAAATGTAGGTGGAAGGTTCATGATTCTTAAGTTGAGTTAATGCGAGTTTTAATCCATAGGGCATAAGTTCCGACTGTAACCGGAGAAAAGAGTAACCAACTTTCATTATCGATAATTAATTTCTCTACATGTTCGTTTAGCCTCAGCATGCTCACATTCATAGTTCAGACTCACTTGTATATTCATTTAGACTTAGTATAAATTTAGATAACAAAATATAAAAAACTTTTCCCTTACATTGTTGTGCATTTTTAGAGTTACGATGGAGAATTGACACTTGATTAAATTTTCACGTAGTCAGTCCCTGTGGGATCGATACTTGGATTACTTGAGCCACTTACTACTGACAAACCACGTGCACTTGCGTGTAGTCATCCAGACAACAGAACAAGTTTTTGGCGCCGTTGCTGGGGACTGGCAATTAGCGAATTTTCTTAAGTGTTAGTTTACTATTCTATATAAGTGCGACAACGCGGTCTTGATTTTCTTTTCCAATCTTCTTGATATTTTTGAATACCCTTCTTGACATGACATCGTGGAACACAAATGGACAATGGTGGCTCTCATATTTTGACGAACCTTTTCTGAATTTCGGAGGATACCGCTGGTGGCAACACATTGTAACGCATGCAACATATGTGGTGGTCAAGATGGCCATTGGGATGGCTGTCGAATGCATACTCCCCTTCCCCGAGCCCTACTATGATCCTTCTGTGTTTTTTCTAAATATAGGCATGTTGAAAATGAGGACTTGGGACGCCAAGCTCAGTAGAAGACATGTTTAAAGAGGCTCCTTGAACAGCCGAGAGGCAATGAAGGGCAATGGCAACATTGATCATTCGGGAAGGGGAGAATGCGAGAGGCTCTAAAGGCAGCGTTGAATTCACGGAGATGATGGCTGAGGCTGAAGCTTGTGATAAGTGCAGTGTCAGTTTTAGGCGATATTCAAGAGGAATTACAAGAGGAAGACAAGGAATTTAATTTTCAGATGAAGCCCGACATTTAGAACCTTTTGAGTGTCCCGTGATGAGCTTATACTGAAAATTCGTTCAGGGAGAAGAGATAGAGTATACCCCATTTGGCACTACTGGAGAGATAGATGTTGATGCGGAAAAGAGGTATACAAGTAAGGAGGTCAATCACAATGCGGTTTCAGAATCAAGGTGCGTGGACCCCACTAGAAACATTTTTCTACCTTGAGTTTGGTTGACGACATAGAAATAGAGTCTTCCAAGCTTATAGAGAAATGTCAGAGGACCAACCCTATACTCTGAAATTTGCTGGTCCCTATAGACAAATGACTTCACCCGTAAGGGCCAATAAACGTCAAAGGCGACATCTGCTTGGTCCCTGACACTTTTTCACCACCCTAGATCATAAAAAGGAAATTAGAGAAGAAATTAGAGGTGAGATTCATATCCCTCAAGGTGGAGAAAAAGTGGTGAAAAGGAATACGTGCGTCTTTGCTGACGTAAAATTAGCGGCTATTTGAGAGGCAACCCAAGGTACAATAGGTACCATTTTTAATTTCTTGCATTAGAGTTGATTTTATTTATTTTTATCTTGTGTTGTTTTGGTGGTAAGATTACTTTAGGGAAGTCAGAGTACCCGTGAAGGAGGAGCTAACAAACGTAGAGAAAAGTGTGGGGTTGAACACCTACTTGTGCAAGTTGAGAAAGCATGCTGTTAGCTAGGTCTAAAAGCCTCGGGAGTATTCCTCACCCTCGTTAAATGTTACGTTGAGGCTTGAGAGAATTTACGAAATTCTTGTGCTTAACGATTTGTGGTGAATGTAACTTACGCATGAAATAATGAAGAAAAAAAATTGTGCGTTGAAACCTATGAATTCTAACCCAATTTCTTGTAGTAGAGATGAATTTCAGGTTGAACGGAGGGCAGAAATATGAATCACAAGGATAAAATCGAGGTAAGATAAAAAAAAAATTAAAAAGGTGGCAAATGTTTGACCCATGCGTTGGCTCCGTGTCACGGAGGAGTGCTCCACGCGATGCACTCCTTGACACGTTGAAGCCCTGTCAAGAATTTTTAGAAATTCAAAATGTTGGCGCGATGGCTCCGTGTCACGGAGGTGCTCCGCGTTACCCTCCGTGACACGTTGAGAATGTTAATGCGTCGGGTCACACCGGGTCAGCAGGTGACAGCGAAAATCCTTTTTAACACTAAAATTCCCATTTCCCATTTCCCATTCCCCCTCCGTGACAAACACCCAAAAATCCCCCTTCCCCAACATGACACGGACCTGGGCATGAGTTTTCTTCAACTTTTCTTCATATCATCGAAGTTAAGGTATGTTCTCTAACTTCATCTCAATTCTTGTCGAAATTTTTTCGATTTTGAGCATGAGAGTTGAGTAACCCTTGCCCTAAGTATAAATTGAGCTTACATTCATTTAAGTTATTGTTGATTGATGTTAAGTGATATGCATTGTGATTATATGAGCAGCGATAATTACATGCTTGATCGAATTTTGTGAGCTAGGGTTGGGTTGTGAATAGGAAGAAGTTGAATTGAGTTTGAAATGTGAAAAATTGTTGGGTTGTGCATATTGGGTGAGGTGGTGTGTTGTGCTTAACGTTATTATGTAAGCGCGATGGTATTCGAGGGAACAAAGTTGTTGAAATTGCATGAAATTATCGAATTACATAAGTGGGGAATTGCTTAGGTTGTGTTGATAGGATTTGTCGCTAAGTGCTACATGTGATGAAATATTATCGATGGTAATGTTGTGATTAGCTGTGCAAGAAATTACGAGTAGTACATAGAGTTTATACCGTCGAATTCTACGAATGCACGAGAGCATTATGCGTTGTTTTTGTTTTTTGTTGCTTTTTATAAATTGGTAAAATGAAGATGACCTTGCCAATGTCTTTGAAATTGGCTAAAGACTAAGTGTGGGGTGTGCTTAACCTTATTCGAAGCTAATTCTTAGTGACTGACATTGGGACTGTCTGCTTTATTTGGCAAAGGAACAATGGCAACGAAACAGACAAAGGGAAGTGCGCATCTACATCGGGCGCCGGTAGAAGAGGATTAGACTGGGAACAACTGTCGGCCAGCGCCAACGGTTCCGCGCAGCCAACGCCGTCAATACGGAACCCGATGGGTGACTGACGAAGGGAAGAAGTGGTATGCCAAACACAAAGAGACCAAATACTTCCACCTGAGGAGGCGCATTGCAAGAGGCCACTTGCACAGGAATTCCCTAGAATCGTACGAGGCGTATTGACACCGCCGGGTTGAACTTCATCTTTGAAAAGCCCAGGAGTGCAATGCATTGGTCAGGAGTTCTACGCCAACTGGAACCCGACACTACGCAGTCCACCGTCAAAATAAGGGGCAAGGTTATCACCTTTGAGCCTCATCACCTGAATGCCATATTGGGAAGCGAGAACACAGTGCCCATGTACTCCGGTAGGCAGATATTACTCACCATATGCGGATCAGACGCACCTTGTGTAGAGCCCGTTTGACAACACGCTGGAGTAGGCATAAGGAGAGGGCTACTATCAGACATTTCCCTACTCACAGATGAGCAGGGAAGCCGAATCATTTGAAAATAGTGTGTTCTGCCCTGATGCAGGGGTGCATATGACGAGATGTCACAGGTGCATTATTGCTTGGTGTAAGCCACGATGAAGGCTGGAAGTAATGTTGGGCGATCATATCTGCCATGAAGAGAGCCCATTTGCATCAAAGTACGGGTACGGGTTTGGCGGTTTGCTGACCACGTTCATGAGGGGCCTACAAATGTGGAGGAAGGAGCTGGATTATATCCCATGAGATGGAGAGGGCGTGCCGTGGGCGTCTGAACCAAGGAACCGGCTTACCACTCACGGGCCAGTTCTTACACACTAGCCGAGCGACATGCTCGGGATGATTGTACATGGCCCGCATGTTCAGATACAGATGCTCCAGCTGCGCATTGGCGGGCGGCGGCGAGAGGATGAGTTGTGGCAGCTCAACCTAGACTACCCTTTCGACGAAAATGCGAGGGCTCTGTAATAGGGTGGGCCCAGCTTTGTAGAGCCGTGGATGATGATGGCCTTTGTTGAGGAGACCGAGGATTCCGATGTTGAGTCGGAGGAGGACGACGGGGAGATTCAGACATGGGAGGCGAGGCGGCGGCACCCTACTTGAAAAGTGGAATGCTGATTGTCGAGGGGATTCCACCACCCGCTGTTTGTGCTTTGTTATTTGTATGAACCTTTGGGGCGGTGTTCGGTTTTAAGGTGTGGGGTGAGGGAGTAGTTAGGTGGTGATGGTTTTTGTCTTGATTTGTATGTATATGCATGTTGTGTTGTGCTTGAAAAAAATTAGCTGACCATGTGCTTTTTGTGAGTATGTTTCGTATTGTAATTATCTTTTTGAGTTATTGTGTTGTTGAATATTGTTAGCTAGTGTGTAAATATTTTTTTAATTTTTATTTTATCAAATCATCGATATTTTTAAAAAAATTCATTAATTATTTGTATCATTGGGTTTCTCGTTTGTTTCGGTTCTTTTGCAGAGAAAGTGAACCAAGAGGTAGTAAATAGTGATCGTTCCCTATGATGGATGGATGACGACCGTCTTAAGTTAAATGTAGTCGATAGGAGTAGCTTTTGGCTTTCATTTTGTTTGTTAGGCTGCTATCCTTTGTGGTTATCTGTTCTGCTCTTGAAATTCTTTTATTAGTGTTGTACATGATATTTAGAATGCAAAAGGTGATTCATATGGCTATGCAATTTGGTACATGTGTTGGCCTAGGCCATAGAATTCGATTCGGTGTGATTGAGGCTTAATGTTTGAATTGTAATTGGCTGGTTGAAGAGTCTGAATATGTCTTGAGTTGAGCATATGCAATGAGTGTCTAGTGAGGTCTGATTATTCCATGCTATTGTGGAATTTCTAGAACTTACTGTTCATTGTGTACGAAATGAAGGAAGTGTGGTGTAGGAAAGGATGTAGGCATTTCTTTCATTTAACCGAAAGTTTTTTCTTTTCATACCCACCTCGAATGTCAAATCTAGTTGTATTGAGCCTTTAGCCTATTTTTCTCTTTTGTCGAAAAGGTGTAAACCAAGCTTAACCCTTTCTTTTCATTATCCGTAAATCTAATCCCAAGCTCTTAAGAAGCGCTCAAGAAAAAAAAATGTTTCCCATAGTGTCAAGGGTAGAAATGGTGAAAAGAAAAAAAAGAGTGGAAAAAGCAAAGTGATGAAAGTAAGAAAAATAGTCAAGGTGCACTTGCAGTTTAAAAGAAAATAAAGATGTATCACTAATCTTTGTTTAGTCTGGTGTGCTTAAGAAGTGGGGGACAAAAATAAAGAAAGACTTCAAGAATGGGAGGAGGAAGGAAGAAATAATGCCCATAATGTGATGGGATGTATTGGCTTAAGGATGCTAGTTGCTATTATTGGTTGGCCAATTATATACTACTTTCATCAGCTTACATTACAACCCGTTAAGTCCTCACGTGATCTTACATCGCGTCCTTATATTAGTGGAGTAATACACTAGAGCAAGCCTATAGGTCATGACACGATGCATGTGAATTCTTTTGGGAGAAGAGTGAAATCGTGTGTATATGCCCCTGCATGAAATGTTTTACAGTTCATGTGATTAAAAATTCTTGTGTTGTGAGGCTATGCTTGAAAAGAATGAATTTCATTGTCGGATATCTTGGTCAGCTAATTTGCATGAGTTTGCCGATGTCGAGTCGATTCTTAGTCTAAGGAGATAGCATTATGTTAAATGTCATTGTAATAATGATACTATGCATGTTTTCTTGATGATTTGTTATGTAAATAATCGGTATGCTTAGTAGCTCCGGATTGTCGAGCCGAGTAGCCATGATGGGGTGTCAATTGCATGAGGTGTAAGATTATTGTTCGGGCGAGCAAGATTTTAAGTGTGGGGCAAGTGATCTTGGGCATATTTATATGCCCAAGTGATACTCAAAAGTATCGTTTTGTCTTAATTTTCCAACAATGTTTGTACATTCTCATGTAAATTATAGGAAAGTGTGAATTTGCACTAACCAACATGATTAGCGTTGTTTCGCGGGGAAAAATGTACTTTTATGAATAAGATGCATGTTGGGAGGAATCGAATGGACACGGGAGGCGAGCAAGGAAATGGCCAAGGAAAGCAAGGAATAAAGAGGCTCCTTGATGGAGCAGTGTCCACTTACACCATCGCGGATGCATTACGTAGGAAGATTTTAATTGCAAAGATTTTCCATAGAGGTCGCGTTCGTGCCGTGGCACGTTGGACCTAATTACACAGGAACCATCGATCCGGTGAAGGTGCGCGTTCGCACCGTGTAGCACAGGCAAGCTTCCGCGTTGCATGCCGTGCGTTGGGGATAATTACCTAGACGACCAAATTCGAGAGAGCTTCCGCGTTTGCACCATGCACCCGGAGCGGTGCGTGACGTGCACTCCGTGACACATTACTTGTTATTAGGGAAAAATTCCCACAGTATAAATAGAACACTTAGGTTCATTTTTAATTATTCGACTTGGTGGAGCAACGTGGAGTTACGGCGGTTGAGGGACGAAAATCTTAGGGTTTCTCTCTATCTCTTTCTCCTTTCTTTCAATTGTTTATGATTACACTCATTTAACGATCTTTAATCCACAAATGAGTGGCTAATTTCACTTCTTGTTGAGGTTAGGAACAATTGTATTGAAATGTGATTGTTGATCATTTGGTTTTTCATCTTTTCTTCCATAGTTGTTCTATTAATTCTTGTTCTTACTGCGACAATGTTTGTGTATGTTGATGTTAAATCTAAAGAATCCGGTTTCACTCGAGAGTACGAAATTGGAAAGTTGTAATAGGACCTTGATCTTTACTTAGTTTGGGAAAATTGAGAATTGATTAACCTTCGGGATAGAAATATACACGAAAGTCGTATTGATAATTGTGGAGTAGGTTTTGTATGGCTGAGGATGAATTGCTTCTTATCACGAAATGTAGGTGGAAGGTTCACTTGTATTCTTAAGTTGGGTTAAATACTTAATCCATAGGCATAAGTTCCGACTAGCAATAGGAGAGAGAAAAGAGTAACCAACTTGTAGCGATAATTAATTTCTCTACATGTTCGGTTTAGCCTCGGCATACTCATTCATAGTCCAGACTCACTTGTATATTTATTTTAGACTTAGTATAAAATTAGATAACAAAATATAAAAACTTTTCCTTGTTATTTATCTGCATTTTAGGAGATTCTGATGAAATTGACACTTGAATAGATTTACCCCGTAGTCAGTCCTGTGGGATCGATACTTGGGCTTACTTGAGCCACTTACTGCTTGTTCGACCACGTGCACTTGCATGTAGTCATCCAGATATCCAGGCAGATGACTCGTCTGTAACCTGGTGGTAGAAAATTATTTTCTTCATTTCGACCCTCCAGTCGATCTTAAGGTTTTCGAGGTATTACACCTAGCTACCTCTCTTTCTCTTGCACTAGCTTGTTCCTCAGCCAATATTCGGGTTGTTTCTTCTTCCACTGTCTCTTGCCCATGTGTGTTAGCCATTTCCTTATATTCCTTAATGTTCGCTCCAAGTTCATGATCAATTGAAATGATAGATTTTCCTAACCTCTGAGTACTAGGCATACGAACACGAGACCTATAAAGAAACAAAAACAACAAAAAAAGGAAAATAAGGACCAACAACAAAGCAAACACAATTAACAAAACTCCGCTATGTTCCCTTGCAACAATGCCAAAAAATTTATTATCCCCAAATTATACCTCTTAATGAGATATAAAGTGGTAGGTGTTCAAATATAGAACCAAGAAAGGTGGGTCAAATCCCGGAATATGGCGAGATTCATACATGCGAATCCTCTTGATTTAGCACCCTTTTAGCTATGATTTACTAATTGTGAAACTAGTATTTTGTCCCCTTCAACATACCATGTTGCTCCATCCTTTTTTTTCCAATTTTCTTCCTTATAATGAATAAATTTCTTCATTTCTGCCCGGACATATTAAAACATCTGGTAGTTGGAGATAGGTTTCCTTAAATAATTGCTCCTAGATCTTTACCAAGTCTTCCTTTATAATAAGTTATTGAAGATGATCCCCAAAATGTCTTTACTCCACAGAGATCTTTCTTAATGTTTTCACTTTATATTTAAATATTAAAGGATTCCCTACAAAATATTCTTCTCATTATTGTCTCACAAGCGTTTGAAACTCCTCATTCTTTGTCTAAGTCTCAAGAACCTAAAAGTTCTCTTGATAATGATGACTATCATCTCAAATTCTGGTCAATAGCATGGTCAGGCCTAGTTTTATTTACAATGTTCACCTCAATAACAATTTTTGATCTTGAAAAGGTTGATTGACTAGAATTATATCTAATTAATCAAATATGCATTCATTGTTTATCTTCCATTCCACCGGGTATGGTACTTCCATTGAGTCCTGTCAAATAATTCAGAAGAATTGACACAGAAAGTAAAGTTCTATATCATGAGGATATAAAGGAACACCTCAATCTTTTCTCCTCATGAGAACTGAAAAATTCCACTCCTACAAGCCATAAAAAGGACATGCCATCAACAACAGATAAATATCATCCCATAAATAGAGTCCCCAACAACTACTTCACACTTGGCATAGACCAAAGTAGTTATGATAGAGACATTATCCTCCAACATTGTCAATTTCAAGGTAATTTGTTGATCAAAATCTAGAAACACTCCATTTCAATATTATTTTCACAGAAACTGGAATTTTCCACTACTATTTTACTAACAATAGACAAGTTCAATCTTCCTATATTTCGAATGTATCTGGCCTGTGGAAAGACTCCATTAATGCTATTAGGAAGAATTGATGATACCTATGAAGCATCGTAGTTTATGAAAACATATTTGGTTGTTATTCCAAATAATAGCCTTCTTTATCATTTAACATTAGATTTGGTGGTTTATCTTATCATAACAACCCCTGGAGGTTGTTGAAAGTCTAATGATTGTTGTTTATTCGCTTTTTTACCTCCCTTTCAAATATATTTTGGACAAATATCATCCTAATTATTGGCATATTCTAAATTCTAACTAATAGCTTTCTCAGAATCAGGTTCTTCTTGAGTCTTATTACTATTGATTCCCAATCCTTAGTATTGCACAAATATTATGTAGGGACTTATTGAGAGATTCCTTTCTTATTAATAAGACTTCGTGGAGTAGGCTTACTTACTATGATATTTGCTTTTTCTCCTGCATATTTTTGAGGGTAAGAGTATATTCTTATCAAATCCTTTCTTTCTTCTCTGCCCTTCTTCCCCACCTCAATTTCGCCCTAATGCTTCATGAAAATAACATCCTTGTGGAAAGACTTTTGATTGTTATCCTTTCCCTATTTTCCAGCATCTATTATGTACTCTTGATGCTGATTTTCCCGACCTTGAAAAGTTAAAGCATAATTCCCTTTGCACTCCTTGTAAACTCTTCTTCTGTGGATTCTATTGCCTTCTATCCTATCACCCCAAGTCGTAGATCTCCTTTCTTTACAAAAGATCCTTTAAAAGAACTTATAGGGGTTGTCAGATTATTGTCTTTGTTCTCTCCATTGTTCTGATCTTGTATTGAGTCATTAGACTTTACTTCCTATGATGGACTTTCTGTATTACATGGTACAGTCCTTGTTATCTCTACCTTTTATTTGTCTCCTCCCTCCTTGTTAATATCCTAGGATAATACAAGAGATTTAAATTTATTTGATATATTCATTTCTCTGTTGAATTTACAGTATGCTGTTTGTCTTACTTCATTCTCGTTTTCCTTACTGATGCCTTTCTTTTTTTGATTTCTTTCCATACCTGATCACCCACTATTCCAACTAGCAAGAATTGTGGCTGGAAAATTGCTATGTTAGTTTCTCTTAGCCTGCAACTGATGATTTTTATTTCCACTACTCTATAGAGCAATTGATGAATTTTACTCTCAACTTCTCTTTATGTTTTATCCTCAGTTGCCTCTCTCATACTTGTCTAATTCTAGGTGATGAATTACTGTTTCTTGCATCATATCCTTAAAGGATACGCCGTGCAATATATGAAAAGATATTATTGAAATGTAATCTCTCCTGTAAAAATTGTGCTTGTAACCTCATCTTGAATTTTCATACGCACAAACTTAGGTAGGTTAGCAAGAAGGTTAACCTAGACCTTGACCCTAGGCCGAGTTTTTGTAAAATGTGTTCTATTAGGTGTAGTGGCTTATCGATTACCGATGCTTGGGAGAATAAAGATCATAGTATAAAATAGTGGCAAATAGATTATGAAATGAAATTAAGGCCATTGCTTGTAAGTTTCTTTATCCACCCTAAAAGAAATCATAGATTAACGGCTCATGGAAGTATGAAAAGCCTTCTATGTCATTAACGTAGTAGGAGTTCTTGGATAGAAAGGTTTAAAATTTATCATGACATGAGTCTTCACCCTAGATGCAACACAGTGCCTAGAGCTACAAGTAGCCCCAAGCTAACCCATGGCATAGCATAATTCTAACATAACTGTAAGTTTAAATGAAAACTGAGCGTAAGCTAAGTAAACATAAATTACGTTCAAGTACAAGTACTAAATCAAAGGAATGAAATTATAAAACTACATGAAAGCCTCTACTAATGATAAGTTGCTTTAAAGGATCATAGCTAATAATGTTTTGAAACTAAAAGTGAAAAAATACAACTAAAATGGGAAACTTACTTCGGTCCTCGGGAGAATGAGGACTCACCATTGTAGCCTGTTGAAGCTGATAGAAGGGGCCAAGTGCGTTCTTGGATTGAGTGCCTAAGCCTATGTCACTTAAGACATATAGCATAGAAGGTATCGTGCATTTTAAATGTCTCTCTTGTGTATGTGAGACTATGCAATTAAAATATAAAGATGCTGTAAAAATAGTATGTGTACTAAATGACATAATGACCTAATGAAACCCCGATCCACTCGGTTCTATGTACTACTCCTAATGGAAAACCTCAATTATATCTAACTCTCTTGTAAGCTCAAGTTCATTGTACTAATACTAAGTCAGAACTACTTATCTGGAAGTTTTGAGAGTCTAAAGGACCTGATAAACTGAATAATATAAAAAAATCTGGTAATAAATCAACTAACAAGTGATATTTCTAAAAATGTAGTATATAATCAAAGTATTGCTTTTATTTAAAGACTTTATGATAAAATTCATTACTCAAGTGATAGAATCAGGTTATACAATATTTCTGACCGAACTTTTGGTCATGCAAGTTTTATTCAAAATCATGCTAAAAAAATATTACAAAATATAAAAACATTAAAATTCAATAATAATATATTAAAATAATAATATTTTGGAAAAACTAAAGATTAATAAAATTGAGAATTCATAAGCTGACAGATAACTTGTTTATAATCTCTATAGGGCTAAGAAATAATTAAGTTGTTAATAATTTGGGACACAAGGGTATTGAAAAGGCCCTTGTTGGATCTGACATACTGAAGATTCCTTGAAGAAGTCTTGAAATTCTGGGAAGAACCAAAAGCCCTAGTTCTAGGCTTGAGAGGTCTGCCTAGAGTTCTGTAACTTGGTTATTGAGAGGAATGAAGGAAAATACTCAGCTAATTCCTAAATCCCCTCCCAAGTACCCCAAAATGACGTAGTTTAGGAATTAAAACAGTGAAAAGTTATGAAACTACCCTTTGGAAAACAAACTTCTTTCCAATGCCGATGCTTGCAGCCACGCCGCCCAGTCATTGGTTGTCACCATGACTCATCGTGATAATTGAAAATGGCTGGAGTGTCCTTTGACTCGTGGTGCTAAAATAGTCGGTACAGTTCTCACGAAGTTTATCTATGATCTATTGTGACCTATTGTATGATCTGTAGTCATCATATGAACTGTGATGGGAACATGACTCGACTGCTTAACACAAGTTTGACCACGACTAATGCATTTTTTTAATGAGTTGTACTTGACTCATTTGAACAAAAGCTTTCACTCTTACTGGTTTATATATGTCTAGGATCTAGTCTTAGAGACTTTTTGGGTGTTATAATATCTCCCCCTTGGAAAAATTCATTCTCGAATGTAGACAGATTAAGCTAGAAGAGGGGAAAGAGCTGAAAATTTGAAAATGGAAAACTATTAAGAAGCAGATCTGCGGGGGAGTAGTGGCTGCGAAGCTGAGATACATAGCTAATAATTCATGAATCATAGATGCATACTAAGATATGAATAAAACTTAAAGGCATGAAACTAATGTGAGCTGAAGTAGAGTGCTGGAAAACTGAGTACCTGATGCTTGGGGCTGAGTTGGAAGGGAATGAGTTGAGAGTACTTAGCATTCATATACTAGCTTCATCTTCCCATGTAAGCTCACATGAGCTAGTTCCTCTAAGAAACCTTTACCCGAAATCACGACCTGCTTATTCCTTAACTTGTACCTGACAGTCAGGGATCTTAACTGAGGACCCCCTATGAGGCAATCCATTCCACACTCTTTGAAGGCACAATTGCAGTTGTATCACCAGTGCATTTCTTCAATAGGGTGGATATTTGGATGTATGATGCTAACTCCTCGGCTTAAGTCCAGCTGCGGCCATATTGTCTACGAGCCTCAAAATCTTGAGTCCGATATATCTAGGATTGAGCTTTCCTTTCTTCCCCCGACCTCACCACCTCTTTCATAGGTGAAATTTTTAGAATATACCCAATCATCCACAGCAAACTCAAATTACTCTTCTCCCTCCCATTTACATATGATTCCTTGATTACAAAGTTGTTTTCAGACTTTCTCTAATAATCTATGCTTTCTCCATGGCCTCTTAAACTGAATCAGGCCCTATCAATGTAGCTTCACCAACCTCAAATCACCTTATAGGATACCTATACCTCCGACCATAAAGTGCCTAAATCATCCATATACCCGGAACACACCAGCCCGGTAAGGAGCACACTATCTCCCTCTTTGGAGAATGCTTCCACCTACGTCTTGAGGACTACTTCCTTTATTTTAAGCAATATTGGATCATCGTCTTTATGGTATACCTCCACACAAGATGAGACTCTAAACCATTTTGGACTACAATCCCACCTTAGGATGAATCAGCAAATGAACTATCGAGCCCATTTGTGAATATCTCTAACAGTTCTTTCTTATCATCCTCAATATGAACAACACTATCCACTGATAGTCGTAGGGAGCATCAACCACTACATTGGCTTTACTCGGGTGATACAAAATGCTCATTTCATAGTCTTTCAATAAATCAAACCATCTCCTCTGGCGAAAGATTCAAATCCTTTTATTGGCTTATACTATAATTATTATGGTCGGTGAACACATCTACATGAATATAAAGGTAGTGCCTTCAAGGCAAATACCATCGTTGCCAGCTTAAGATCGTGATTTGAATAGTTTTTCTCATGAGCCTTGCGTTGTCTAAAAGCATAAGCTATAACTTTACTATGCTACACCAATACACAACCAAGACCAATTCTAGGAGGTGTCACGGTAAAATCGCAATTGTCCCGAACCATGCGAGTTAAAGTGGGGTTGTAGTGTGCTAAGTCTTCAACTCTTAGTCTCTTCTCACATGCCTCGGACAACTGGAGCTTCACTTTTCTAAGTCATCTAGTCATAGAGGGACAACAGAGGAGAATCCTTCTATGAACCGTCTATAATAAATTGGCTAGGCCCAGAAACTCCTAATGACGAGAGAGGTGGTATTGGCGGTTTTTAACCACTGTTATCTTTTGAGATCCACTTGAATACCCTCATTGAAGATAACATGACCAAGGATTGTCACTAATTTGAAGCGAATTCACACTTGTTGAACTTAGCAAATAAGCGCTCAGTCGTTGATGCAAACCTTTACCCAGATGGTTATGTTATTTAGATATACTAGAATGTCATCTATAAAGATGATGACAAACATGTCCAAGTACTGTTTGAACACCTATTCGTAAGTTCATAAAAGCTGAAGCATTCGTTAGTCAAAAGACATAACAACAAATTCATAGTGACCATCACGAGTTTAGAGGTTGTCTTGAATGTCACCTCCTAACAATGAGCTGGTGATGGCCGAATCTGAGGTCTATCTTTGAAAAACATATTGCACCTTGAAGTTGGTCAAACATGTTATCAATCTTGGGGATGGGATACTTATTATTAATTATGACCTTGTTCAAGCGCGGTAGTCAATACACGATACGAGTGTACCACCCTTCTTTCCCACGAATAAAATTGGGGCATCCTATGGGGATACTCTTGGGTCTGATAAAGACTTACCTAAGGTCTTTCAATTGTTCCTTTCAACTCCTTAAGATCTCTTTGAATTACATTATGTAAGGAGTAATTGAGATAGTTGGGTATTTGGAAGAGGAATTACATGCCAAAGTCGGTTTCTCTCAAGGGATACGGGAAGATCTTCAGGAAACTGGGAAGTTGTTTATGATTGAAACTAGCTGAAGAGTTAGGGCTTCGGAACTAGAATCCCTAACTAGAGCAAGATGATTAGATGTATAGCATGAAATCATCTTTCTATCCATAAGGTATGAAATAAACCGACCCCTAAGTGCTGAAGATAGTACTCTTCCACTCTAGGACTGGTTCATTAGGGAACTGGAGCTTAATAGTTCTTGTTCTAGTCGATTGAGGCATAGAACCAGGTGCAACATTCCATGCCAAGAATGAGGGTCAAAATTGACTATATCTAACTCTAAATCGGCGTAGTGGCTTTCTAAACTGACACCATGCAATTTCTTTAAACCAAACTGCCTACAATTGAATCACCAACAGGAGTAGACACTAGAAAGGGTGCTGATATGATTTCTAGACTAATATCAAATAAAGCCCAGAAACATAAGGAGTCATGAAGGAAAGTGTGGCTCTTAGATCTAGTAAAGAATAAAAATTAATGTGAAAAGGTGTAACATACTCGTAAGCATCAGGTGGTCTCCTAGTCCTGAAGGGAGCATAAAGCGTAGAAGCAGTTTGTATTGACCACCTCTTGTACCTGTTCCTGGAGTAGCACCCTCTTTGACTAGGTGACTGTTTGAGGTAGCGTGTAGTGGGTGCAGGCCCTTTCCTCGGGCGCGGCCATTCACTCAACATATTAATCAGTGTGTAGCAGCCTTCTTGCCTAAATGGCACTCTCCAGGATGGTTCTTTCCACACACATCGATAACAGGGAAGTACGACTACTAAAAACATGACTACGGGCGAGAGCTAATGCTCTACCCTTCCAATCTTTGCGGGCTTTGGAAGGAGGAACACTTCTTGAAAGGGTATTGGGCTCTCTAATATACTGCTTTGTTGTGAGCTATTACCACCGCGAGATGTCTACTGTGAATAATTCAAACTGTCCTGTTCTTGACACTTTCTCTCGCTCTCTCCTTTTCTTTCAACTTTTCCTCCTCACTTTGTTGAGCATGGATCATAAGCCTAGAAATATCCATATTTGCTTATGAGCATGGAAGTCCCTGCACTCCTTGATCACTAGGTGCAAAACTCCTAATATGAACTTTCTAATTTGAGCCCTGGGTTCAACAACCATCTCGAGAGCATAACTTTGGATAGCTGAGTGAATTGTGAGGCATACTACTGAACAATCATGGAGTTCTACTTCCAGATTGATGAACTCATCCACCTTAGCTTGGTAACTCTTAGGAAAGAACCTATCCAAAAATACATTCATTAACTGTTCTTTTCTACCGGACCGCGTAACAGCACCTTCTTTCCACCACTAGTTCCACATCTAAGCCCTCACCAAGCTGATAAGCAGCCAAATCTGCACTCTCAACAGTGGTGAAACCCATGATTTGAGTCTTCTTGACCTTGACAATGAAATCATGGGTCCTCATCTACCTTTGACCCATGAAACTCTGAGATTCATTCGAGTAAAGTCTTGGGCTTTTGAAGCATTTGCAGTTCCACTAGTATTGGAAGGTGCAACGGCGTACTGGCTGACCTAGTTTGTTTATAGCCTGAGTGAGTAACTGGAATGTAGTCAGGAGACTCAGCATGTTACACCTACTGGTCACGAAGGGCTCTTTGGTGCTTGGAGGGGCTTGTCATTCTCTATTTCCATTCCTTATTGCTACATCTAGGAGGCACTTTTTGAACATGTACAAAGCGCAGTTGAAGAATAATTTTAAGAGTTTCACACTCTATCGCATAATAAGAAAGTGAAAGAAGGGAAGTTTCCTAAAATGCCTTGTAGCCTCTTCCTCATAAGTATGGCGTGCATCACCCATGAAAAGACACTACTTCACGTGGCTTCCGGACATACTAGGACATTCTAAGCACGATGCTCTAATATCAAGTTTCTGACCGAGTCTACACCCTGGGCTTAACCCGGTGCCTAGAGCAACAAGTACTCAAGAAAATCCATAGCATCTTTATAATTATAACATAACTTTAAGTTTAAATGAAAACTAAGTGGAAGCCCGAGTAAAGCATAAATCATTCAAGTATAAGTAGAAGTAAACCAATAGCCTCAAAACACTGGAAAATACTAAATCAAGCTAAAAAATTCTAACACTTTATCTTAAAGCCTCTTCTAATGATAGCTGGGATGAGCCCCCAACTAAATCTAAAAGTCTTAAACTAAAAGTGACAAAATAAATCTAAAATGAAATGACTCCGGTCCTCGGAGTGGGACTCTGCTGGCCACATGCTAAACTTTGTCTAGAGGAGACTAACCGTGCAGCTTGGCTTGAATGCCTGAGCCTATATCATAAGAAGATATAGTATAAAAGGTTTGCGGTAAGTACTTTGAATGTACTGTGTATTTGAGATTATGTAATTAAAATATAAACATGCGGTAAAGCGCCCGAGTAACTGAAATGGCGTGCAATGACCTATTTCAATCATGAATGTTGTAAAGTAGATTGATATATGAAAAATACTATAAAGCTAGTAAAACTAGTTAGGTTTCATGTACATATGATGATATTTGAAACTGAGACTGAAGTAGGAGTTACCACCAATGTGGGGAGAGCCTGAATTTACCGACAACATGGTTGAGTTCAATGTATATACCCAATGGAATAGATCCATTGTATGTTGCTGTAATAAAGTGGTTGATGCGTAGCGATCACTAATTCAAAGGCACATTCGGGCTAAAAGACCTGGTGGCAAGTAATTTTGAGAATAAGGCGCGCTAAACCTGACACTCGATACCTAAGTACTACGCCAGCGAAAACTAGTATATCTAAGCTGTACTGATAGCTCAGGTGATGTCCTAAGACAATTTAGAACTACTTATTTTAGAAGTATCCTGAGATTCTAATAGACATAATAAATTGAATATCTTTAAAATAGTATACATATAATCTGAAAATATTGAGTTTATTCCAGCGTTTATTCTAAGTTCATAGTCAAGTGATAGAATCATGATAATACAACATTTCTGACAAAATTCTAAATCATATAAGTGTTTATCCAAAAACATGTTAAAAATTAGGGCTAAGAAAGCATACTGCGTAAATGAAACCATGACATGAATTCAAATAAATAGTCATGAAAACTTGAAAATTACTAAATTCAAGAGATTCATAAAAGGCGTCGAAAATTTCTAACTTATAATCTCATAGCACGCTAGAAATAATTAAGTTTTTCTAGAAATAATTTGGGACACAAAGGGTGAAAAGGATACTCTTTTAGATCCTCACATACATGTAGAAGATTTCTTGAGAAGAGGCCTTGAAATTACATTTAAGAAGCAAAAGCCTAGTTCTGCCTTGTGAGGTCTGCCTGAGTTCTACATACGGTTATTGAGAGGAATGAGGGAAAATACTCAGCTAATTCCCTAAATTCCCCTCCCAAATACCCAAAATGACGTAGCGCGGAATTAAAGTGGTTATCAAACTACCCTTGGGAAAATGCACTTAAAACATGGCAGTTATCATAGGCCACACCACCAGTCGTTGGTTTCACCGACTCGTGGTGGCCAATCGTGACATGCTGGACCAATTTTCAACACTTGATCTTCTTACCTGGGTTCTCATCATGATTTGTTATTGCATACCACAAGTCATCACATGACTCGTGGTTTGTGGAATGTCTAGCACCTTCCCTTTACATTAACTTAATAACCCCATACCATTTCAGTACTAGGATGTCACAAGTCGTCCTTTGCCTCATAGTCACTGAAATAATATGGTATAGTTCTCTAAGTTTATCCCATGATTTGTTACTACGACACATTGTATGGTCTAATGAGTCGTCATATAAACTTGTGGGTTTTGGGAAAGCTGAGACCCAATAACTCAAATTGCTCCACGATTCAGACCACGGCTCGTGGTAACTTCTAACGAGTCATACCAAGACTTGTTTAGAATAAAAGATTTCAGTCCTTGTTGATTTCCTACTCCATATCCTGGTCTAGTCTTGGGAACTTATGGGGGTGTTTACAAATCCTCTTGTGGTGCACATCTAATAAGAGGCATGTGTGTTTTGGAGTACCTCTATCGTGTGCCATATCTTGCATTGTGCGGGTACTTTTTTCTTGATATCTTCTAAATCTAGTCAGCCCTAAGAAAACTTATAAATGAGCTGGGATGAGGTTCTCTGTAGATCCATATGTTTGATCTCCTCTCCGACCTTTGTACGCTAGTATACCATCTACATAGTGTGTTCTTTTCTATAGGATTGGTTGTATATTTAAGAGAGATAGGTTAAGGGTAGTTGAATTCAGCAAATTACCAAAATTCAATTTTTTTTTCTTGGAGATTACGAAGGAATCTTATCATAAGGTCTATGTCTTGAAGGCAATGGAGGGAACTTTGATGTAGAAAGAGGATTCTTAATCCACCACTAGGACCGATACGCTTGTAATCGGTGAGGGTTGTATATTAGATTTTAGGTTAAAACCATGAGGGCGGCGGAGAAGGCATCACTAAATACACAAAGAACACATTATTTTAAATGTACTTTATGCTCACTTCTTTATGTGTAACCATGTCATTTATAAAATTGGATTGATGTCATTATGTTTTATTTTAAAAAATATTTAGGATCTTGATGCTCAAAATAACATATTCTTGTCACAAAGACTTTCACTAGATCAATACTAACTACAACACTAAAAAATGGTCCAAGGCCCTTTTTAACGAAACAATCGTTTGGGCTACAAAGAGAGCAACAATACTTAGCTTCCGTATAGATGAAGCTACACATGATTATTTTTCGTGTAACTATGATATGTCATAAATTATAAAGCATAGAACACATTCATAAGTGTTTCTCTTATTCATATCTCCCTCCACAATCAGCATTACTATATTTTTCGTAATTCTATATCACGCCCTTATTAAAAAATGAATAATATTACATTATCATATTGTACCTCATGATTCATTTTAACTATATATTTAATGTGTTGGACTCAAGTTAGTTTCATATTTATTTACAAGCCAATTACAAAACAAATATCAATTCTAACAAACATATCTTGTGATGAACTACCGACCGTACTTGGCATAAGGGACTTTACTTATTTTCATCTTATTTTTGAGTGTTTAGACACTATATATAAAAGACATTGTCTATCATGATTTGAGTTTTTATGGGGTCACATTTTTTGCAAGTTAAATTATATAAAGAATAATTTCTTGAAAGCGTTTCAAATTATTATTTTGAGAATGTTTACATCTTCACCCATATCTTCATTTCCAAATGAGATTATAACAAAGTCTTTACCTTGTTTACATACTCTAATCATTTTCGAATTTATCAATATGTCATAAAAAATAACTACTATTAAGTTTCTATCAGATCTTGAATACGAACGCAATGATCCTTATTAATCATTTTGAAGTCAATAGAATTCATCATACTAAAAAACTGTATATACACTTCCTTGAAAAATTTTTATGGTCATCACAAGACTTTAAAATTCTATAAAAATATTTTTGTCCTCTGAATGAAAATTTTAAGTTGCTTTGTATTATTTCTTCCTTAGTTCTCCATCTAAAAGGTAGTTTTATATTTGTTTGATGCAATTATCGATCCTAGCTAGAAACAATAGTCAGAATTAGAAAAGTAGAGATCATTTCACATAACATGTGAGAAAGTCTCATCTTAGCCAATCCTTCTATATTTATATCCCATATAAATAAGTTGAGCCTTATTTTTCTTAATTGTTCCTAGTAATCAACTTAACTTTGAGAACTCATTTGGTTCTGACAGTTTTATATTATTTTAGTCAACTAGTTCCTAAACATGATTGATTCTCCTACACTCATTTTATTCACTTTATTTTTTGAAGGGGATAAAAGAGGTTATGTTAATTCTTAACTCATTTCTATCGTGTAGGAGCACTATATCTTAGATATTCATCTGATCTCCATACTTTTCCCATTTTATGTTTTCTTCTACTAAGACAAAAATCATTCATTTCACCCTCCTATTTGAAACAAGAAGATTATATAAGTTTCCTCGGAGCAGGATCACTTTTATTTCCATTGTATAATGAAGAAGATGGTTATGATGAGAAACTAATTTAGCGTCACTCAAAATCCTCCCACTTGAATGATGGGATCCTATTGGATCTGGGTCCATAGATTCATGAGTAGATAAGCCTAGCTGATGGAAATGTGAACTTCCTGACTCAAATTCAATTACTCTTCCACTATGTTGCATCTCCATGAACACGTAATCTTTTGTGAATCTGGTACCATCTGTAAAGACATTTTCTTTCTCTTTGGACAATATTCTTGATACCTATTGTATATAAGCTACCACATCACAAATGTCTCAAAACTGCCCAGGGTCTCTACTACTCCATTACTCATATGGTGTAGATGTAAATGATTGCACTAACACACGATTACAACATAGGTGAGTGTAGATGTGAGTGATTGCTTGACACATGATTACAAACATAGGCAAAATCAATATAATGCATCCTTACAATAAAGAAAGGAAACTTTGCTTGCACCATCATCGATCTAACCATTTTGATGATCATTTGACTTCCACTTTCCATATCACCTTTATTTGTGGAAATAATATTCAATTGATCAACAATTTCAGTTTCATCACAAAACTCGTTTAATGGGGTCAAGATGTATTCATCACACAGATTGATTCTCAACACTTTTATTGAATCATGTACATGATTTTCAAACTTTTCACATACTTATTAAACAACAAATTACTAGAGTTATAGTAGAAATCAAAATAATATAACCAGAACGAGTAACATTATCAATAAATATAATGAAAGGTGAAGCTCTGTGCGATGTTTTCACATTCATAGGAACAAAAAGTCTGAATGAATCTATTGTAACAAATATTCGGTTCTATTATAGTTGTCAAATGATTTTCTATAGCCTTTCCAAACTAGATAATCTTTAAAAAGTGGATATATGATCAAGTCTATATAGGCATAGGCATATATGATCAAGTCTATCAATCTAGATTTCACATCATCCTTATGATTATGTGACAAGGCAATTTAATAAAGCTAACAATTAAATTAAAGAAACTAATATCTGAATCCATTAAATAGAAAATAATTTTCTACAATCATAGCAAAATAAGTTGTTCCAGATTCGTTAACATGTTGAATATCTTAATTGAAACCTAAATATAATAAATAACCACAAAAGTAATGTCTTTGAACACTTAAGGAGCAATTAAGTATGTAGGATAAATTTTGATTTTTGCATCAGCAAACAATTCACAACACCTAAAACTAATTCATATCCATACGATACTTTGTTCAACATTAGTATCATTTTCTAGATATATCCACATTACACATGTAGGACTGTAGAAATACTATGATCTACGAATCTACATTTAAGATCATTTGTTATTACAGTGAATGACAAATTACGCCTGAAGACAATCTATATGGAATGAAGCAACGATGAAGCATATTTATGCACTTCATAGAAGTATTTTTGCCCGTACTTTACAATATTTTGAGAACAAATTATGTGTGTTTTCATGTGTTTATGTTATATATTTGTGAAAATAGCTAACACGTGATTGTGTTTCGGGGATAAAAAGTGATGGTTTGGGTATGTTTGAGGCTTATGTAATAAAGATGAGGAAATTGTAATGGAATAATGCAAGATCAAGGTATCACTACATAACAACATTTAACGCGACCAGGTGCGCGAGTGATGCGGCTGCGTGGCATGTGCGACGCGCAACCCTCCTTACGTGATGCAGTGCACGACGCATAGTCCTTCTTGCGCAATGTAGAGAGTGCGATGTGGCAGATTGTTGAATGGCCATCAAGTCAAATCCCACTTCAACGGGAAAAGGAGCTACAAATCCCAAACCAAATTCATGAAGGAACAAAGAAGGCATAAATCTACTATTATAAATATCCTTTTATTTCTTTGAAATAGAGATGTCAAGACATAAGTTTAAAAACATGATTTAGAAGACAAGTCTTGGACTTAGACGTTCTTTCGAAATGCTTTGAGACAATTGGTGAGTTATTCTTTATTGTTGCAATAATCAAAGTGGTTCTTCCTATCATTGTTGTAAGTTTTAATTTATGAAGTTTGTCTATGAATACCATGAATTTATTTATAAACATGAAGGCTAAAACCACCCACAACTAGGAGTTGTGGAACCATGAAAAATTAACACACATAAGGTAAATACTTAGTGATTCTTGAAGCGGAGTTTATGCAAAATGTATAGTTTCTACCTTTGTTTATTTTGATTTTTAATGGTTACCAAACGTTAGAACTTATTATTCTTACCAATAAGGAGGTAGTGAATGGGACAAGGGATTAACAATAGAGATTTGAGGCTATAAACCCTCATCAATAGCTTGACCTTGTTAGGGAATAGCTAATTTGATATCAAGGTAAGGGTTAGTGAAGCATACACATGAAGCGGACAAGTTGCATGGTTATAATCATCTAAATGAGGACCAACCATTTTGGTGAGGTAACTTACGGATATTGCATGCTAAGCACTGGAATAGATCACTAGTACAAAAATGTCTTGTGGTTATGAAGTCATGGGATTACCTAGTTAGTTGCATTAAGTTGGATTCAACCTTCACTTTCTCTCAACATTGTTATTTATTAATCTTACAAATTCCCCCTCTTAGGAAAGGTAACTAAAAAGCTTAAGCACTAGCGTTCTTCTACATCCTTCCGTATTCTCTGTGGGATTGACCCCAACCTCTAGTTGTGTTCGTTATTGACGACGTCCGCTTCGCCACCTCATAAGGAGTGTGGTTTGGCGTTATCAAAAAAGTGGTGCGTTGTCAGAATAGCTTAGGATTAGATTAATTGCTTGTATTTAGCTTTTAGTCTTTATTTCCTTTTTTTTTATTTGTCTCTGACGTGTCTGAGTTAGCATGGTGAAACAAGCGGCAAGATGTAGCCACGGTCTCATAATATCTTGATAAAGTTTGAGTAATCAAGATACTGTTTCATGCAACATTAAATCAGGCGCTACTTGGGAGGCAACCCAAATAAAAATTTTTGTTCATTGTTACGTGCTTGTTCAAGTGTGCAGGTGATAAATCATAATTTTCAATAAAGATTAAGCTTAAATATTGAAGACAAGGAGTAGAGGCCCGGGGAGTTCTTCTTGCACTCTATTACATGCTTATTTGTTTTAGCACTAAGGATAGTGTAACCAATTAAGTGTGAGGTGGGAGAAGTGAACTATATTACCATACATACCTTAATTACTAAATTTGCAATGAAGCCTATTTTTTTAGGATTTATGATTTGTTATGCATGCTTGTTGGTTTGTAGTATTTTTAGTTTTATTTTTGTTTTGGGTTCCTCCGATTTTTTTGGTATTTTCAGTGGATAGTCCCTTAGAACTGACTAGAGAGTCTAGATTTTATTTTTATTTTTTTCATTTAGTCATGACTTTGCCCGATGATTGATGGATGACGACCGTCTTAAGGGTGTCGGGAAGAACAAGAACTAGTCATATGAATACTAGGTGCTTCACTCTAGTTATCATTGGGAATTTATTAAATTCACTCAAAAATGCATGAAAAAGGAAGAAACGCCTAATCTTTAGAAAATTGACTGTACTTGAAAAAAATAGGCTTAATTATGTTATGCATGCAATAAGGATATATGTGTTGATGTGATCTTGATTTCATTATTAAACCATCTTGTGCTGTGTGTGAGAATTTTTTGGATATACTCCATGCTTGTAAATTGATGTCTAGAACTTTTCCGGTGTGTGCGCAAAACCAAATAAGAATGATGGATATAGGAAGTGATATAGGCGTTTCTTTGATAGACCTATTTTTATCCTATTTTACCTACCTTGATTGTAATTATCCTAGTTAGTCATGTTGAGACTTAGCCTATTCTTTTGAAGCCTTATTATAAGCTTAATTCCTTTGTTCTATTGACTTGTATTTGATCCAAGTGACTCCTAGAGAACTTTAATGATTTTTTTCATAATTGGAGAAGTAGGGACAAAAGTGTGGTGAATTGGGAGAAAAGAAAAATGTGAAACTAAACAAGGAGGGTGATTTTTGGTAGGAAAACAAGAAGAAAGAGCTTTGAAAAGTTGAAGAGATGAAAAAAATTTATGATTTACCGATTAACCGTACCCATTTGTTTACAATGAGCCTGTTTTGGCCACAGTCCTTCATAGGATATTGTGAACCTCAACATAATAAAACGCTTGAGGGTGGCTAGAGTAGGGGTGCGTAGGGGTGGGAATGGAAGAAAGGAAAGAAAGAAGAAATGTGTGAATAAGCTCATTGTTGAAAAATCCCCACTAGTCATACTAAGTTGAAAAATTGAGAAATTAAAAGAGGAGGATAAGGAGAGAATTTGGAAGTTGAGAAAGTGCTAAAAATTCAAATTGTTGTAAAGTAAAGTGCTTAGGGAGGTTAGCCACTATCTTGGCCAAATAGTTCCTACCCGTCCCTTAGCTTACATACAACCAAATTAGAGTCCTAATTGATCTTGATTCATAATTCTATATTATGATATACACTAAGGAAAGCCTATGGGTCGTTGTTTGCATTGTTGAGTTCTTTTGTTAGAGTGAGCGGAAATTATTTTATTTATGCCCAAGTTAATCTTATTCTATATCTTATGTGAAAACGGGCATCTCCCCAAATTGTGAGGGCACAATGGTAAGTCTTTGGTAAATCTTGATTTAGCTAAATTACATATTCATGTTGGCCCAAAATATGTCTTGACGAGTTAGTTTTCAAAAGCTAGAGTGATTTCAAACTTTGACAATTAAATATTGATCTTATATGGATGCAGTGAATTGTTTGAGCTTCATTTATGTACCTCCTGATCCTAAGTGTAAGTAGACCCATTCGTAGGATAAATTTTGTGCTTAAATGTAAGAAGGAAGTAGTAGATTGTTCAAGGACAAATGGATTTAAGTGTGGGGTGTTGATGAGGGCATATTTATATACTTCATAAGAGACGTATTTTGCCCGTACTTTACAATGTTTTGAAAACAATTATGTGTTTCATTTGTTTATGTTATATGTTGTGAAAATAGCTAACACACATGATTAGATATTTTAATTACAGTGACGGTTTTAGGTATGTTTCGGGGCTTATGGAATAAAGATGAGGAAGCTGGAATGAATAATGAAGATCAAGGCATATCGCACTACACAACACTGCTGCTTGCGACCAGGTGCGTGAAGCGACACGGCACTACACGACGCGCAACCCCTTCTTGCGCGATGATGTGTTACGCATAGTCCTTCTTGTGCAATGCAATGCCCCGACGTAGCAAGCTTGTCAAATGGCCATCAAAAGTCAAATCCCACTTCAACTAGGAAAAGGAGCTACAAATCCCAAATCAAATCCATGAAGTAACAAAGAAGGCATAAATATACTATTATAAATACTTTTTTATTTCTTTGTAATAGAGATGTCATGACATAAGTTTATAAACATGATTTAAGAAGACAAGTCATGGACTTAGACGTTCTATTTAAAAACGCTTTGAGACAATTGGTGAGTTGTTCTTCTTTATTGTTGTAATAATTAAGTGAGTTTCTTCCTATCATCATTGTAAGTATTAATTTATGCTTTTGTCTATGAATACCATGAATTTATTATAAACATGAAAGGCTAAAACCTGCAACTGGGGTTGTGGGAACCATGAAAATTAACACATAGGTAAAATACTTAGTGATTCTTGAACGGAGTTTATGCATGTATTGTTTCTTCCTTCGTTTTAATTGATTTTAATAGTTGAAGTGTTAGAACTTTCCTTGTTCTTACTTACCGGTCGAGAGGTAGTGAATGGGAAAAGGGATTAACAATGGAGATTTGAGGCTATCAACCCCTCATCTAATAGCTTGACCTTGTCCGGGAATTGTTAATTTGATATCAAGGGTAAGGGTTAGTGACATACTCGTAGACGGACCAAGTTGCATGGTGATAATCATCTAAATAGAGGACCAACCATTTAGGTGAAATTAACATACCGATGTGCATGCCTAGCTTCCGGAATAGATCACTAGTACAAAAATGCCTTGTGGTTATGAAGTCATGGGGAACACTTACCCTTTTAGTTGCATTAATTTGGATTAGCCTTCTTTCTCTCAACATTGTTTATTTATTACTCTTACAAATTTACCTCTTAGGAAATAATTAGCTAAAAGCTTAAGCACTAGCGTTCTTCTACATCCTTCCATATTCTCGTAGGACGACCCCAACCTCTGTTCCAATGATTCAAGAACTAGGTCCTTACAGGATCTCCAAGAAGAAGTAAAGAAGTTAGCAACAATGTCAGGAGGAACTCACTAGAGTCATGTTCCTCTGGCAGGAGCAGGAGACTATGAAGATGAGTTGTTTCACATGTGCACCCAGAATATTTGGAGATTTACAATACAAGAGAATTCAATTTGATATTGAATTGAAATCCTATACTTAGTTACTGTACATTATGTACATGGAGATTATCTTGAAGATAGTATAAGAAATGAGAATCATGAAATAAAAACCAAGCCAATTAGAATTAGAGTTGTGGAGAGACATGAATAAATTTTAAGTTTGATTGAAGAACTGGAAGGCGACTATTTATTCCTATATAAACAACACGAATTATATAGTGATGGACCATACCAAAGATAGAGGTCTACAGAGTTAGAATTGTTCTACACAAAGAATCTTGAAAAAGAAGCTCTTGCTACAACTAAAGAACCTGTTCCTATCCAAGATATATCCAGCACAATTCTTGAAGTTGTGCTAGTACGTTTGTTATATTAGTTCCATCATGTATCTTGATTTCTTTCTTAATTAATTGTAGTAGGTATTATTTTATATGTAAGTGACTTCATTGGCAGGGTAGAGTCATTGATCAAGTAGATTAAAAAGGGTAGACATTGAGATTTTGGGAATAATTTCTTGCGTGTTGCAAAGGTGACTGTAAAAAAACTAGAACATTGGGCTTAGGTTAAGTGGGGGATTTGAAAAAATCCTACAAATATGGGTCATGTTTTTTTTCTTCCTCAGATAAGGAGTCTTTCATACTAAATACTTATGTAAATTCATTATTTTGCAATTTATCTTCTTGCAAGTTGCTCAAAGAACCTAATTCTTTGAGTGCTTAGATAGTAACCAAACTAATGATTGGTATGAGAGCCAGATCTTTCAATAAAGACTAACACCTTGAAATACTGAAAATGGCCGGATCTCCAAGAATACAAGATGGACAATTAGTTATAAGACTACCATGTATCAATAGCAAATATTAATTCTTGAAGGCGGAATGGAAGACTTATTAAATGAGGAAAATTATTCAAAAGAGTCTAACCAAAACATTACATAAGGATATGAACTGGACGATAGAGCAAAAGAGGATCGGCCCATATATGGAACGAATTCAAATGATTTAAGGAAAGTCTCTTCTTATATCACTACCAAGTAACTATGAGAATAGAGTGCGAAATTAATGACAAAAACAATAAAAAGAATAGATGCAGTTTCATAAAAAATGGAAGGAAGTGTTACAATGAAAGAAACACATTGTTGAGAAATTCATTATCCCCAATGGAAGAAGACTGTGAATTGAGAAAAGATTAGTTGAAATCAAGGAGACAATCCACTCTTATTCTAAGAAAAAGCTGAGTGTGTATAGCTCACATATCTATCAAGGGAGACAAGTAAAATACTCATTCTAGGCTAAAGGGATCATCGAGATAGTAACGAGAAAAATAGAAAAACTTGAAGAAGAATAAGGTAGCCGATTCAAAGGAATATGTCCTTACACCAAATAGTAAAAGAATATCAATATCTGGAAAAGGTCAAACTCTCCCCAAGATCTCTCAACACCATCAAATAGACGAATTAGATGTCATCCTCCACTATGTTGAACTTATAAAGAAAATAATGCTTCAAAAGGAGCTTATCAATGTTAAGGCAAAATTGACTGAAACACTCAAAAGAAATAGGTCCTCAAATAGGTTGGCCTTACTGCATACAAATTGCTCCTATAACAAGCAACGTCCAAAACATGAAGGAATCAAAGTTAGATGCAAGAATAAAAATATAAATGCTTACATGCCTGGACACCATATATGCACACAACAAGAACAAATCCAAGGTAGAGCATGCAATCCTAGTGAAGACCATGTGAAAAGATACATCTCTTAAAAGAGAAATAGAAAACAGGACCCGGTCCTTCAAAAAGAAAGAGAGGAAACTCTTACCCCGATAGCCCTAAGATCAAATTCCAAGAGATGAAATGGAGAAAATAGAGGGCTGCACCCAGGTCACAGGACGAGTCATCCAGTGACCCATCAGGAACCACGAGTCGATAAGTGACACGTGGGAAGGCTGGGACTTGTTGGAAATTTTAGTTTTATGGAGTAGCCACAGATGTGACCACGAGTCGTGAGCGGCATCACGACTGCATCCACGGTCAACCATGGCCAGGATTATTGAAAGATGAAGGAAAAACTGGTAGTGCAGCTAACGGGTCATCACCACGACTCGTTGAGTATACCATGAGTCATGGTGTCCCTAATAGTGACCCCAGGAGAAATTTTGGCATTGAAGGTAGCAGGGAGGGGGACCACGATGCGTGGTCACCGATAACGATTACGATGCAATGGTGTGACCAATGATGATGGAGTCCGAAGTCGGCGACTGGCAAACCTGAAAGTCGTGGTCCAAAGCAACAACTCATCAGTCCTCGTTGGGACTGACAATCTATTTTCCCTATGAGTTTATTAAGGGCTTCTTCATAATTCCTGTATTTCCTAGGCTTAAACTACACCATTATTAAGAATTTGAGAATGGAGTTGCAGAAGGTTCGTCATTGGAAATCCTAATTCATGCATGCAAGTTTAGAAGTTTGAGAGGTGATCAAGCTTAGTTCTACAAGGATTCGTCCTCAATTCTCTTTGGGCAATCAAAAGGAAGTGAAAGGCGGGCCCCTTAAGGTATGGCAAGGCTCGAATGGGTGCAATTTTCCACACCATGCCCAATTCCCTCTCAATTCATGATGTTTTGATGATTTTTACATGGGTTTCTATCCAATGCATGAATTTCTATGTTTTAATCATGGGTATGATCTAAGCATGTTTTAAATGATGAATTGTGATTAATGGGGAGATTTTATAATGTTTTAAATTATAAATTGTGTTTTGAGTTTTATCAAGCTATAATTCCATCCGCAGATAGTCGCGAACTTGATATCTTAGATATGTGTTTAAGCATGATGAGATATTTATGAAGAAAGTATGATTTCAAAATACACATATTTATGTTCATGTTTTCAAAGTAAATCAAATTGATTCAAGAATGTTTAAGTATTAGGCAATCCCATATCATCAAGTATGTGTTATGATTTCATGAACTAGCTTACCACATGGTTTTGGAGTCAAGACTCCAATTAATTTCAGCTTGTGGTTTGGTTTGAGTCGAGGCTCCTCATGTGATGATTTTAGATTTATGCATGTATGTTATTATTCAAGTTCCTCACTAGACGATGGTCAGCTTTGTTTAAAAATGATGGAGAGCATATGCATTTTTTTGGAGTAGTGTCTAGCACCGAGTAGGCTAATGGTCAGTCAACCCTTTTGCCTCAGAACTATACGTAGGTATGATCAGATTACTTGGGACCTCCTTTGGAACCTACCCCCAAGGGGCCTTGAGCTTAATATCGATATCATGGTACTACCCTTAGCCATGGCAAGGCTTTACAGGCGGCTCTACCACTTGGTACGATAGTGGGGACCACGTAAACTCTATCACTATAATGTTGGTTATATGATGAGCCTCGTTTTCTCATGTTCAGTTATGCATAGCATCAGTCATGATGGTATGGTTTCAACGAGTTTCCATTGTCTATGCCATTTGCCATGATTATCAATTTTTTAGCTTTAGTTCATTTGATTCAGTTATGAGTGTTGGATATGTAATGATTGTTAGAAAATAGCATGCAAGCCTACTCTCAAGTCTTATCTTAATTATGTTTTTATTATATGCATGATTTAATGACTTCACTTACTTGGCGGTTTTACTTGCTTGCATACTGGTACACATTCCATGTATGCTGTATAGTCTATGTTGTATTATTTCATAAATATTGCTCCAATATCCGAGACTTGATCCACCGTAGTCAGATTCTCGGAGTTTGCTTTCCTCAGCCTTAGTTGGAGAGTCATCTTGCGAGGGCCTTCTTGAATGATTGTATCTCGTTCTTTCAATTTTTTTAGACTATAATGAGTTAGTTGGGGTCTTGTCCCATCAACTCGTGAAGTGTTAGAAGAGCTTTCGGGACATAGTTTGTATTTCAACTTTCGATTCATGTATGTATTTAGAATGTTGTGATTGTTTAGACTTCCGCTATATTTATTCATGTTGATCTTCCATTTTAATAAATGAGTTAGATGTTTTGTTCATTCCATGGGTCAATTTAGACTTCTCGGGGTTCTTTGTCCCGTGTCTCGTCCCAGGCCCTATTTTAGGGTCGTGACGTACTTAGTAATCAGAGCATTATTTTTGAAGTGTCCTAGGGTGTCCAGCTGTGTTAAGTAGAGTCTTTTCATGGGTGTGAAGTGCGCCGCATGATGAAAGAGGCTATGAGACATTTGAAATGTTCCCTTCTTTCATGATCTAAGTCGTGCATTGATATGTCTCTCTATCCCTTCTAACTTGTGTTATATGTGTTTGTAGAATCATGCCTCCTATAAGTTAATGGAAGGAGAAATGAAAACAGAAATGGCCATTAGAATGGGAATGGGGCAGGCATTAGTAGACCCCACCAGCCACGAGAAAGCATATACCCAGAGCGATTGATCATGTTGGTTTAGGGTAGCAGGTAGATTTACCTTGACCTTGACCGCCAAGGTCAATTAGCGAGTGTGGCGCATTTCCCTCAGGAGAGATGGGGGGCGGCGACAATATTTAGGGATTTTCTAAGGATGAACCGTCCATAGTTTCTTGGATGCGTGGTGAACGAGGATACACATGAGTTTGTTCATGAGATTACGAGATAACCTAGATCATGGTGGTGACCGGGGAGGAGTGCGCCGATTTGGCCTCGTATCAGCTTAAGGAGGTAAAGAGAACATTTGGTTCAAGCAATGTAAGGATAGTAGGGCAGTTTAAGAAAGCCCTATCAGTTGGGATGATTTCCATGCCGCTTTTCTAGATCAGTTTCTTCCATGAGATGAGGGAGCTGAAAATGGCCCGAGTTTGTGAATCTAAAGCAAGAAGGCTGATGGTTTTAGGAGTATGGCTTGGAGTTCACTCATCTGTCCAATTATGCACCTGAGATTGTGGCAGATCAGAGGGCCCGTGTGAGTAGGTTAGTCCAAGGATAACAGACTCCTAGGTTAGGGGATTGCTGTTGTGATGCTTCTTCAAGATATTGAGTTTGCTCAGGATAGTCACATGCCCGGTAGATGGAGGCGGTACGAGATGAGTAAGCGGTAGAGGAGGCCAAGAGGGCCAGGATTGATAGCATCAGTTATCCCAGCAGAGGCCTAGTGGGCACCGTTATTAGTCCCTACTAAAGATCTTTAGCCCCAGCGCCTTCAATATAAGTGTGCCATCCGAGTCCGGGCGCTATCAAAGGGGGCAGAGCATCGGCGCTATCAAAGGGGACGAGCATCAGTCTTGAGAGGTCAGAGTAGCAGACTTGCAGAGACCAGCCATCCAAAGTGTAGTAGATGTGGCCAGAGACATACAGGCTAGTGTTTGGCAGGTATAGGCGCTTGCTTCGGGTGCGTGAAGCCTAGACACATTCTTAGGGATTGCCCAGCAGCCAGACAGGGTCATGATAGGGACCAAGGCCTAGCTTCTAGTTTAGTAGCTCAACCAACACGCCCATCTCAACAGGGGGCATCTACTAGTACAGGTGGTGGGAAACGCCAAAATAGATTTTATGCCCTAGCATCCCATCAGGAGCAGGAGGTCTCCCTAGACGTCTTCACGTGTATGCTACGAGTATTCCATATTGATGTATATGCATTGTTAGATCCAAGGGCTACTTTATCTTTTTTGATGTCGTATGTTGCTCGTAGTTTCAAAGTCAGTACCAAAATCTTATCAGAACCCTTCTCAGTCGCTATGCAACTAGTGATTCAGTTATAGCTAGACGGGAGTATAGAAATTCCCTTGTCACAATCTTGTAGAAAGTCATCTCAACAGATTTAGTAGAGTTATCCATGATCGATTTTGATGTTATTCTAGGCATGGATTGGTTATTTTCATGTTATGCCTCAGTCAATTGTATAACCCATGCGGTAGAGTTCAGATTTCTGGGTGAGCTAGTCCTAGAGTGGAAGGGTAGTTCAGCTATGCCAGTAGGTTGTTCCATTTCCAACCTCAAGGCCAGAAAGATGATTTCTAAGGGTTGCGTGTACCATCTAGTTAGGGTTAAGGATGCTACATCCAAAACTCTGACTATCCAGTCAGTTCCAGTAGTTTGTGAGTATCCAAAAGTCTTCCCAGATGATTTACCAGGAATCCCTCCCGAGCGGCAGATCGATTTTGGTATTGACCTTCTTCCTGATACGCAACCTATATCTATTACTCCTTATAGGATAGCCCCAGCCGAGTTAAAGGAGTTAAAGGAGCAGTTGAAAGACCTCCTAGACAAGTGTTTCATCAGACCTTGCAAATCCCCATGGGGTGCACCAGTCCTCTTTGTCTGGAAGAAAGATGGTTCTCTTCATATGTGCATTGATTATTGGCAATTGAATAAGGTCACCATCAAGAATAGGTATCCTCTCCCCAGGATTGATGAATTTTTTTACCAGCTTTAGGGTGCTAAGTGCTTTTCGAATATAGATCTCAGATCCAAATACCATCAGCTTAGGGTTCGGGATAGTGACATCCCGAAGATAGTCTTCAGGACTCGGTATGGCCACTATGAGTTTGTAGTTATGTCTTTTGGACTAACGAATGCTTCTTCAGCTTTTATGGATTTGATGAACAGGGTGTTCAAGCCATATCTGAACCTGTTCATGATTGTGCTCATAGATGATATCCTTATATAATCTCGGAGCGGGGAGGAGCATGCCGCTCATCTGAGGGTGGTACTACAGATTCTTAAGGATCACCAATTTTATGCTAAATTTAGTAAATGTGAGTTTTGGTTGAACTCGATGGCATTTTTCGGCCATGTGGTGTCAAGTGAGGGTGTACCGGTAGACTCTAAGAAGATAGAGGCAGTGAAGAATTGGCCTAGACCAGTTAATCCTTCGGATATCAGGAGTTTCTTGGGTTTAGTAGGTTATTATCAGCAATTTGTTGAGGGGTTCTCATCTATTGTAGCACCATTCATCAAATTGACCTAGAAGAAAGTGAAGTTCCAATGGTCAGAGGCTTGTGAGAAGAGCTTCCAAGAGTTGAAGACTCGACTCACCTCAGCACTGGTGTTAACCCTACCCATGGGTTTGTGGTATATTGTGATGCTTCAAGGATCGACCTTGGTTGTGTATTGATGCAGCATGGTAAGGTTACAATATATGCTTCCAGGAAGTCAAAGGTTCATGAAAAGAATTACCCGACTCATGATCTTGAATTGGCAACGGTAGTGTTTGCCTTGAAGATTTGGAGACACTATTTGTATGGGGTCCATGTAGATGTTTTTACGGACCACAAAATCCTACAATATGTGTTTACCCAGAAGGATCTAAATCTATGTTAAAGAAGGTGGTTGGAGCTACTCAAGGATTATTATATGAGTGTCCTTTACAATTCGGGCAAGGCTACTGTGGTAGCAGACGCTCTTAGTAGGCTTTTAATGGAGAGTGTGTCCCATGTAGATGAGGGGAGGAAGGTGATGGTGAAGGATGTGTATCGGCTTGCACGGTTGGGAGTTCATTTGGTTAACTAGACCGATTGCGGTGTTATTGTTAAGAATAGATCAAAATCATCCTTAGTGACTGATGTAAAATCTAGACAAGACAAGGATCCTATCTTGGTGAAGTTGAAGGAATTCGTTTAGAATCAAAAGGTAGAGGTCTTCTCCAAAGGAAAGACGGTGTGCTCCAATATCAGGGTCGGTTGTGTGTTCCAGATGTTTATGATTTGAGAAATCGGATGTTGCACGAGGCTCATGGTTCTAGGAATTCCATACATTTAGGTGCCACCAAGATGTACCGTGACCTATTGGAAATCTATTGGTGGAATGTCTTGAAGAAGGACATAGCGGAGTTTGTGGCTAAGTGTCCAAATTGTCAACAAGTGAAGGTTGAGCAACAGAGACCGGGGTGGTGTTCTTCAAGACATCAGTATTCCTAGTTGGTAGTGCGAGGACATCAATATGGACTTCATCACAGGGTTTCCTCGCACTGGTCGACAGTATGACTCCATTTGTGTGGTTGTGGACATGTTGACCAAAGCAGCTCATTTCTTACGTGTCAAAACTACCGATTAAGTGGAGGATTGTGCTAAGTTGTATATTTAGGAGCTAGTTCTGTTGCATGGAGTTCCTTTGTCCATCATATCAGATAGAGGTACTCGGTTTACCTTCTAGTTTTGGAGATCATTTTAAAAGGGACTTGGTACTCAGGTCAAGCTTAGCACAACATTTCACCCGTAAACAGATGGTCAGGCAGAGTGGACTATTCAGACTCTCGAGGACATGTTGAGAGTGTGTGTGATGGATTTCAAGGGTAGTTGGGATGACCATTTGCCTCTCATTAAGTTTGCGTATAACAACTACAACCATTCCAGCGTTTAGATGGCTCCGTTTGAGGCTCTCTATGGGTGGAAATGTAGATCGCCTATTGGTTGGTTTGAAGTCGGTGAAGCTATGATGATAGGACCAGATTCAGTCCATGAGGCTATGGAGAAAGTTCAGCTTATAAGGGATAGGTTGAAAACTGCTCAGAGTTGCCAAAAGTCCTATGTGGATGTGAGGAGAAGAGAACTTGAGTTTGAAGTCGATGATTGGGCGTTTCTAAAGGTGTCTCCCATGAAGGGAGTAAATAGGTTTGGAAAGAAAGGGAAACTCAGTCCTCATTATGTTGGCCTGTACTGGATTGTGAAACTGGTTGGCATGGTAGCATATGAATTGGATTTTCCCTCAGACTTAGCTTCAGTCCACCTAGTTTTTCATATATCACTCTTAAAGAAGTGTTTAGCTGATCCAGCTCTAGTTGTTCCAGTGGAGAGCGTAGGTGTGAACGACAACCTTAATATGAAGAGGTTCCGGTGTAAATACTAATTCATCAGGTTCAAAATCTAAGAAACAAAGAAGTAGCTTAAGTCAAGGTTTTATGGAGGAATCAGCAGGTTGAGGAGGCAACGTGGGAAGCCGAAGTAGATATGATGGCTAAATACACGCATTTATTCCCTTCTGGTTCAGTTGCATCTTGAGGTATCAATTTCCTCCTTAATACTCTATTCAGTTTCATGTTCAGCTCATGTACCTCAGTTTCTTTCATGTAAATGGATGTATGTGTGGTTCGAGAATTCAGTTCAGTAATGTAGTTCAGATTGGAGTCAGTCACCCCGTCAGTTTTCAGCGTGTATGTTCAATATTTGAGTATGATGATTGCATTTCTCTACTTTTCTATATGATTTTCTACATTCGAGGATGAATGTTCCTAAGGGAGAGATTTTGTTATACCCCGAAAGCCCTAAGATCAGACCCGAGTTGAAAGGGAGAAAATAGTAATTTTTGCACCAGGTCATAGGACGAGTCATCCAGTAACCTATAGGAACCCCACAAGTCATTAAGTGATCGGAGGGGAGAGGCTGGGACTTGATGGAAATTTTAGTTTTTGGGTGGCCACAAATGTGACCACGAGTCATGTTAAGCATCACGACTCGTCTGGTCAGCCGTGGCCAAGGATTGTTGAAGGATGAATGAAAAATTGACAGTGCACCTAACGGGTCATCACCACGACTCGTTGGGCACACCACGAGTCGTGATGTCCCCTGTTATGACCCCCAGGAGAAATTTTGGCATTGAATGTAACGGGAGGTGACCACGAGTCATGGTCAGTAGTAACCATCCATTTAGTCCCTCGTGGTGACCAGTGATGATGCAGTCCAGTGAAGTCAACGACTGGCAGACCACGAGTCGTGGTCCAAGGCAATGACTCGTCCAATCCCTTGTTGGGACTGACGGTCTGTTTTTTCCTGTGAGCTTACTAAGATCTTTTACGTAATTCCTATGTTCCTAATGCTTAAACTACGTCATTTTAAGGTTAGAATGGAGTGTTTTAAGAAGGTTTAACTCATTCTAAGCCTATCCTATTTCATGCATGCATGTTTAGAAGTTTGAGAGGTGATTAAGCTTAGTTCTACAAAGTTCTTCCTCAATTCTCTTTAGGCAATCAAGGAAGTGTGAAAATCAGGTCCCTTCAGGTATGTAAGGCTATAAAGGGGTGCAATTGTCCACACTCATTCCCAATTCCCTCTCAATTCATGATTTTCTAATTGATGATTCCATGGGGTTTCTACCAAATACATAAATTTCTAAGTTTTAATCATGGGTATGATCTAAGCATGTTTTAAATGATGAATTGTGATTAATGGGTAAATTTTACAACATTTTAAATTATAAATTATGTTTTCAAGTTTTCTAAACTATAATGCCCATCCATAAATGTTCATGAAAGTTGAGATCTATAAGATATGTATTTAAGCATGATGAGATGTTTATGAAGAAAGTATGATTTCGAAATACCCATGTTTATGTTAAAGTTTTCAAAGTAAATCAAGTTGATTCAAGTATGTGTTATGATTTCATGAACCAGCTTACCATATGGTTTTGTAGTCAAGACTCCCATTATTTTCAACTTGTGGTATTGTTTGAGCCAATGCTCCTTATGTGATGATTTCATATTTATGCATGTATGTTATTATTCCGCTTCGTCACTATACGATGGTCAGCTTCATTGAAGAAATGATGGAGAGCATATGCATGTTTTTGGGAGTAGTTTCTAGCACCGAGTAGGCTAAGGGTCAGTCAACCCTTTGCCTTAGAACTACGCGCCAATGTAGGTATGGTCAGATTACTTGGGACCTCCTTTTTTGAGCTTCCCCTGCCCCCAAGGGGCCTTGAGCTTGATATCGATATCATGGTAGCGCCCTTAGCCCTAGCAAGGCTTTGGATGACTCTGCCTACTTGAGTGTGGTAGTCTAAACCACCTAAGCTCTATCGTGGTAATGTCAGTTATATAACGATTCTCCCATTGTTCCTCATGCTTTCAGTTATGCATGTACATTAGTGATGATAGTATGGTTTCATCAGGTTTGACCCAATGTATAGTTTTACTTATGATTATCAGTTTTCAGCTTTAGGTCATTCAATTAAGTTATGATGTTCAGATATGTTAGATCATGATTTCATAAAATCGCATGCAAGCCCTACTCTTAGAATCTTATCTTAATTATGTTTTATTATATGCATGATTTAATGATTTCACTTACTTAGCGGTTTTACTTACCTTGCATGCTCGGTACATTCCACATACTGACCGCATACTCAATGATGTATCATTTCATAATACAAGCTCCGATATCCAGACTCAGTCTCGCATCCAGTCAAATTCCCGGAGTTAGCTTTCCTCAGCCTCTGTTGGTGAGTCCTCATCTTGCAAGGGACCTTCTTATTAGTTGTATCTTTTCCTTTAAGTTTTCAGACTATAGTGAGTTAGTTGGGGTCTTGTCCATCAACTCGTCAGCGTTAGAGGCTTTTTCGGACATAGTTTGTATTTTAGCTTTGGATTCATGTATGTATTTAGATGTTATGATTGTTTAGACTTCCGCTATGTTATTCATGTTGATCTTTCATTTTAATTAATGAGTTAGATGTTATGTTCATGCCATGGGTCGACTTGGAGCCTCTCGGAGTTCTTTGTCTCGTGTGTCGATCCGGGCCTATGTTAGGGTAGTGAAAGAAACTGCATGGATGAACTAAGAAATACTTAATTTATCCATTATCAAAAAAATGAATACTTAAACTCATTTGTATTTCCAACGTAGTTCTCTAAAAAGCTTCAAGTCCTAGTTGATGGAGATGTGGAAATATGAGCTTTGATAAAGAAAAAAACTCTTCTCACCAAAAGGTTATAAAACAGGGAACAACCAGTTGAAAATCAATAATGACTTGTACAAAATAAAAGGTGAAGCTACTCAAAGATACTAGTGGAAAGAAGGAATAAAGTAAAATTGATTCATAAGAAAATTAAAGGATACTGTAAAATAACTTGGTTCTTATGACATACATGTATGCATCTTTTCTTAAACATATATGTTACTTTAAAATCTTCCCATGCTTCTACATGTCCGAAAATAAGTTCTCTATTTCTAATAAAAAAAGACCGCCCCTCTCAAGAAAATTGAACCGTCTCCAAGAAACTCAAGCTATTCAAGACATTCATGACCCGAACATTCACATTGTCACCATTGAACCCAGTTCAAACTGTCTATTACAATAGATTCAAACTTAGAATATGTTTAAGAACTCATCCTTTTTCTCCTTCAAATCACTTTTTTTGAAAGACAGTAAAAGGATAAAAAGAAGCTCTTGACAAGAAAACCAAGAATGTCAACTTCTTAATCACATATTGTCATGACCCGAGCTGGGACCTTGAATCGAGACACGGGACCTTGGATGGCGAATGGCTCCAAGTCAATGGACTTACCATGCTGCATCAATATACAACCAATACCAAGCCTAGAGGCATCACAATACACCACAAATCATTCATGCCCTCTAGTAGGGTCAATACTGAAGCTGAAGTGAGTCGAGCCTTTAACTCCTGAAAACTATCTCACGAACATTCGACCACTGATATTTGACCTTCTTCTTGGTCAACTTAGTCAACAGTGCTACAGAATATGAAAATCCCTCAACAAATCTCCTGTAGTAGCCAACTAAACTCAAAAAGCTCTTGATATCTGAAGGACTAACTGGTCTAGGACAATTCTTCACCACGTCTATCTTTTGAGAGTCCAAATACACACCCTCGCTAGACACCACAAGGCCCAAAAATTCTACCGAGTTCAACCAGAACTCACATTTGCTGAACTTAGAAAATAGCTGGAGATCCTTGAGGGTCTATAACACGACCCTCAAATGAATGACATGCTCCTCCTCGCACCGAGCGTATATGAGAATATTATCTATGAAGTTAATTATGAACATATCCAAATACCTCGTAAACACCCTATTCATCAATTCCATAAAAGTTGTAGAAGAATTCGTTAGTCCAAAAGACATAACTACGAACTCATAATGACCATATCAAATCTTGAAGGTCGTCTTTGGAATTTCACAATCTCTAACTCTGAGCTGATGATAGCTAGATCTGAAGTCTATCTTTGAGAAGCACCTAGGGGCCTGAAGCTAGTAAATCAACTCATTAATCCTGGGGAGGGGCTACTTATTTTTTATTGTGACCTTGTTCAACTACCGATAATCAATGAATATTCTAAGGAAACCATCCTTCTTCAGAACTAAGAGAACTAGAGCACCCCATAGGGATTGACTAGGCCTGATGAAACCTGTATCTAGGAGATCTTTCAATTGCTCCTTCAACTCTTTTAGCTCGGCTGGAGCCATTCTATAAGGAGGAATATATATAGGTTGCATACTAGGGAGAAGGTCAATACCAAAGCTAATCTCCCGCTCGGGAGGGACTCTTGGTAGATCATATGGAAACACCTCAAGATACTTACATACTATAGGAACTGATTGAAGAGTCGGGGTTTTGGATGTAGCATCCTTAACCTAAACTTGATGATAAATATAGCCCTTAGTGATCATCTTTTTGGCCTTAAGATAGGAAACAAAATAACCTACAAGCACAACTGAATTACCTTTCCATTTTAGGACTATCTCACCCAGAAATCAAAATTATATCGTATGAGTTCTACAATTAACTAAGGCATAACATGCATGTAACCAATCCATATTGAAAATAACATCAAAATCGGTCATATCTAACTCTACTAGGTCAGCTGAGGTAACTATCTAAAGGACTATGCCATGAATATTTCTGTATACCCGTCGAGCTATAACTGAGTCACCGAGTGGAGTAGGTGATTGGAGTACAGACTAAGAAGGGTTTTGATAGGATTTCAGGACTAACTTCGAAACTAACAACAACATAAGGAGTCACAATAGATAAGGTAGCCCACGGATATAACAATTCATATAAATCAATATGGAATACTCGTAACATACTAGTGACCACATCAGGGGCGACCTCCTACTCCTAGCGAGATGATAGTGCATAAAATCTGTTCTGATGTTGAGCACCCCCTGCACTAGTAGATGCACCCTGCTGAGCTGAACTTGCTAGTAGGTCTACTGAACTAGTGGATGGGTCACGACCTCTACTATGGCCCTGTCTGGTTGAAGGGAAATCTCTGAGCATGTGTCTGGGCTTCCAGTAGTCGAAGCACGCGCCTGAGCCTGCTAAGAACTATCTGGTGTGCCTCCCACCATATCTCCCACAAGTTGGAATGCTGGGCTCTCCTGACATGCTCCACTGACTTCTAGAGCCTGATGCTCTACCCCTCTGATCACGCCTAGGTCTGGATGGAATATTTGCTAATGATGGAGATGGGGCTGACGACCTATGGTGGTACTGAGGGAGATATCCACCACCAGACCTTTTTTGGAATTGTCCATAACTCCCTATCGTCGCCCTAATGGCCCCTCTCTCTTTCTCCTTCATCTGCTCCATCTGTATCTGCTGGGTGTATATGACCAACTGCGAGAAATCTATGTCATTGATAAACATGGTGGTCCTGCACTCTTTGACCAAGGAATCTACTACTCCATTAACAAACCTCCTCACACGAGCCCTAGGATGAGTGACCATCTCCGGTGCATACTTGGACAATCGGGTAAACTCCAAGGCATACTCTTGAACTATCCTATGGTTCTACTTCAAGTTGACGAACTCTGCCTCCTTTGCCTCCTTTAACTCTCTAGGGAAGAACTTGTCTAAGAAAGCAGTCATGAACTTATCCCAATTCGCGGGGACTGCTCCAACTCCCCTGCTATCCTTCCACTGGCAGAACAATATGTAAGCAACCCGTTTTAACTGATAGGAGGCTAAATCTGCACTCTCCTCTCTAGTCACCACCATAATATGGGTGATCTTCTTCACTTCCTTAAGGAACTCATGTGAGTCCTCATCCAACGACCGAAGAAACTCAGGTGGGTTCATCTTGAGAAAATCTTAAACTCGCGCCACTACAACATTCCCATTTTAGGGAATATGGGCCACTACCAGCTGGTTGACCTGAGTTTTCATGGCCTGTGCCAACATCTGAAATGCCGCTCTAAACTGTGCATGAGTGACCTGCTTGGGCAAAGGATCTGCTAGTGCTGGCGAGGCTTGCTGATGCCTATCACAATTGTCATTACTTCTACCATTCACTCGGCGTGGAGGCATATTTATAAAAATATGCATAGCACTAGTTAGAGGAATAGATAGGTACTTCATCGAACAACATAGATCATGAAAGAAGGGAAATTTTCCTAATATCCCTATATACCTAGGTAAACTGATCTTCACACTAGCCTTGGAAGCCCAAGAGAATTGATGGAAGAATTGAGAGAATTCTACCTTGATCTTGAAGAGGGATCTCAATAACTTGCATGCATGGGAGCCTAATGGCTCAGAATAGGCTAAAGCCTCTTAAAACACTCTTTTTAGGGCTTAAAACAACTTCACTAGGAAGTTTGGAGCTTAGGAATTTTGGCAAAATCGTTAATTATTCACCTAGAAAATACTCATTGACAATCACCATAACTCGTACCCCAAGTCATACAATCAACCTCCGACTCGTGGTTTCCTTTCATAACTAGCCAGTCCATTTTTCTCCAATTCTCTGATTATTTCCACGACTCGTAATTCCATCCTATGAGTCATACAATCACTCCTAGGTCCAACACCTGATAACCCCGTGGCATACTACGACTCCATGACCACGAGTCGTACCACCAAATCACAACTTATGGTCTTGGGGAAAGAGCCTCTGAACTGAACCATGGGTCTTCCTATGATCCATAACATCTGACTATGAGTCGTACCTTCGGTCGTACTGAGAGAAAATTTAAGACTCTTCTGCTGAACATATTTGACTTCTCGAATCGAGTCTTAGTAATCTTTGGGGTATTACATATATCATAGTCACTCTCAAACTTTCTAGAAAGAAACCTATTTCTAAGAATTCCAATAAGACTCTTAAAGACTTTGAAAAAACTAAGAATCAAGAAGAACATGTTCTTGAAAAAGAGAATGAGACTGTAGATAAGAGTGAAAAAATTTAGGTGATAGGAGACAAGAGGCAAAAGGTGAATCTCCGAAAGAAGGAAAGATAAAAAAAGCATACAACTCAAAACTACTTGTTTGAAAAATAAGCAGTAGTAAACAACAAAAGGTACTGGTCTTTCTAATAAGGCACCAAGTAAAAATTTGGTAAGAATTATGAAAAAAATGATTGATCTCGGTATGCTAGTGATGTCATTCTAATCCACTCCCAATATCGGGTAGTGTAAATGATTGCAGCAAACATAGAATCCAACAAGGTGTTGGGGTCGAATTCCATAGAGACTACTAGAAGCCCAGACTATCTAGTGCTAAACAGTAAAGTATTGCTAGATTAGAGTCTATTTAGATTAAGAATAATGAAAATTAACTAAGACTACATATTTTAATAATCTAGGGTTGTAACCAATTACAGATAATTCTAGGGAAGTCGCCCCAAATATGGATGATCCTCCTAAATCACCCAATGTGAACGAGTTGATAGTGAATTAAGGCTGCATATATAAGCAATTTAGTTAGGCAACTCATGGGCATCTTTCAATAATAGTATAGGTGTCAATCTACTTTAGTTTTGTCAAATTAAAGAGAACTCCCTTCAACCCAATTACTTGCTTCCAATTTGGTATTCAACCTATGTCTAAGAGAATCCATTAAACAAGGGTTGCCTTGAGTCATTGTTGATTGATGCTAACCCAACCTAAATTTTCTCTTTCAAGCATCATAAAGGTAATTGGGTAGGACCAGATTACTCTTGTAACACTCCAAAAGTGCTTACGATCAAGCCCTTGACATGTAAGTAGATTCAGCAAAAAAATCTACATCTTTCTCTTAGGACGACTCGTGATACGAGTTGTTGTACCATGGACAAGTCATAGGTCAAGTTTTTATGCGCTGCTGGTTGTTAGGTCTTGGACCAACCAGTCAAGTACGACTTATTATTTGGTGTGACTATTTGTGGTCAAGATTTGTGGTTGACAATAGAGTCTTCTGGCCCAGCGATGACAGCTCATGGTAGAAGTCGTAGGAGGCTATAATGGGTCAAAGAATGTAGTCATGGTTTGAACCTTTTGAGGGAAGGGGTGATGTCATGAGTCAATGTATGAATCATTGTAGGAAACAACGTGTCATGGAAGGCGTCCCTGGTTAGAATCAAAGAGTTTAAAATTTCAACTGACTGGCAATGGAAGGACACAAAGAGTCATGGTTTGGAGGTATGACTCGTGGTACGAGTTGTAGTAACTGGTAGTGACCTTGTTTTTCAAATGAATCATTAAGGGCATTTCGCAATTCCTAAGCTCCTAACTTACTTATGACGTCATTTTACATTTTGAAAGGAGTTTTTAAGAGGGTTTAGCCTATCCTAAGTTTTTAGGCTCCCATGCATGCATTGTATTGAGATTCCCTTCCAAGATCAAGCTAGAATTCTCCCCAATTTCTTCCCCAATTCTCTTGGGCTTTCAGGGCTAGTTTTAAAATCAGTTTACCTAGGTATGTAGGTCTATGAATGAGGGATTTCTTCCACCCTCATGCCTAAGCTTTTTATAAAATTCATGAATTCAAGTTCTTAATCAAGTGTATTGATTCCTAGGATTTTAACCCAATTCTATGAAAGTACCTATGATTTGTGTATGGCTCTCATCCCCTCATGTTCTAAAGTATGTTTTATGTCTAATGGGAATATTTCATCCTTAATTTGATTATAAATTCATGAATTCAAGTTATTAAAAATTATTTCCCATTACGCAAATTTTAGGAAAAGTCATGTTTATGATCTATGTTTTCAAATACGATGAGATATCTAGCATGCGTGAACTTTTATGAACTCTCAACTTATGATTCCATTATTATGATTTATGAAGTCTATTTCAAGTACGCATTACTTTATGATTTGGGGCATCCCATGCAAGTTAAGTATGTTTATTATGATTTAGTCAAGGCTAATAAAATCATCTTATCATATGATTTGGAGTAAAGACTCCCAATGCAACTTACGATTTATTTGGAGTCAAGACTCCCAATGTTCAGATTCAAGCTATGTATGAGATTATGATTTCAGCTTCGTTGAAAAATGATGTGAGCACTATGCATGTTTTTAGGAGTAGTGTCTAGCATAGAGTAGGCTTTGGGTCTCGAGGGTCCCTAGTCTTAGAACTAAGCGCCAACATAGGTATATGTATACATGCTTGGGACTTCTCAAGAGATTTTTATCCTTTACTAAGGGGCTCAGCTTGATATCGATATCATGGTTTAGCGTCCTAGCCCTGGCAAGGTTTTCGATGGCTCTATCTACTTGAGTGTGATAGTTGGGGCATCACGTAAGCTCTATAATGATGGTTTTGGTTATGACGAGTCTCCCATTATTCCTCATGATATTTTAGTTTCTCATTCTCATGATATATGATATTATGTTTTACAATAGATTTGACCCACTGATCAGTTTATGAGCTTTTACTTACAATTTCAGCTATGACAAGTCATATGATTTCTATTTATACATCTTTGGTCATTGTGTTTAGTTATGATAGCCATCTTATGATTATGTATATCTCAAATACAGTTTTCATCATGAAGTCTTTACTCTCATGATCTTTTGATTTGTATTCATGATTTCAACTAATGTTTTATCAAACATGTTTTACTTACCTTACATACTCAGTATATTTTATGTACTGACTGCATACTCTATGCTATATCGTTTCATGATATAGGCTTGGGTGATCCAGCTCAGTCTCATTGATAGTTTGCTCCCATCTCACTCCAGTCCAATACATCCCCTGCTTTGGGTGAGTCCTCATTTCTTCGAGGATAGTTAGTAGTTATGTTTTGCGTGTTATTTTAGTTTTCATACTTTAGTGAACTAGTTGGGGGTGTTGTCCGATCAGCTCATCGGATGTTTAGAGGCTTCTCAGACATTATATTGATGATTCAACTTGTCGAGAGTTGACTCCATTTATGGCCTTTGTTATATTTCAGATTTTCGCTTATTCATGTTGCCTTTAATTTCAGCTTTAGTTATGCTTTTGAATTTCTATGCATGTGTCATGGGTTAGCTTGGAGCAATTTTTGGTTCTAGCCTCTATGTCTTTATCCGAGGTCTCAGCTTAGGTCATGAAAAATCTCATCACCAATCACACATTACAAAGCAAAAAATCAATCAAATATTCATAATCTCAAGCTCAACTTTAACAAATTGAGATCATTAGGGTTCACAACCTATTAGGTCCACAACCTTAGATTTGAGTTTAGTTACCCATAGAAACAAGAAGAAGAAGAGCAAAGTAATTAGATATTCTTACTAAGAGAAATTGAGATCTTCAATATATGAAAGGAATTCTTCAAGTTACAAGGCAGATCCATAATATACTTTGAAATTAAGGCTATACTAGCTAAATTCTAATCTCTACACTAAGTATGAACTGAACAATGAAAAGCTCTGTAAAAAATACAAGAAAAATCTATTTATAATATGTCCCAAAAAGCCCATTTAATTCAAACATCAGAGTGCCAGATGTGTAGGGATAGACTGTCCCTTTGAAGGATGGATCGTCTTTTGAACCGTAATTTACTTTTCTCCTTCTATCCCTCGGCTTGTCATCCTTTGGAAGATGGACCGCCCTTTGGAAAGACAGTCTGTACCATGCTCTGCATTTTAGAATTTCCATTCGACCAAGTTTGGGGTCTCATCTTCAATAAACGCACCATCCTTTTAGAAAACAATCCATCCTTTCAATTGTACTTTAAAGACCTATTTTGCTCGGTTTCTGCAATCTGCATCTGGTAAGGGACTTACTGAGGTACGGACCGTCTTTTAGAAAGACGGTTCAGATGTTGCCTCATCTTCTTAGCATTTTTTTTTGGCCTAAACACCTTTCTTCTTTCAATTTCTTGTGTTCCTGAAACATAGCTTAATAAGGTTAGTTTATACTTAATTTAAGTCCTAAAGAGATGCAAAATTCTATGAAATAAAGTAATGATGTGTTGCTAATTTTCGATACATCAACACCCCCAACTTAATGCATCTACTTTTCCTCAAGCAAACTAAGAAGAGAAACTATCCTACACCTAACTAATTTCTCGGAATAAAAAATTATCGTGACTAGTGTGGTTGTCAACAACAGCTACCAACACACAAAATTCAATTTAGCTACCCCCTCCATTAATCAAAACACAGTTCTCTCACAACTATTCGCACTAAGCATGAAATCTCCTTTTATGAAATTATCTTAACATGCACAAATACAAATTAGAAAATTGAAACATTCTATCCATTTAAATCCACATGCCCTCGCAATTAGACCAAGGAAAATATCCTTTTTCTCCAAAAATGACAACATACCCAATAAGGAAACACAAGATTAAGAGAGAAGAGAAATGCATTCAGTCTCACAAAGAATTTCACAAGATAGCTCACAGCTGCCATATGCCTGCCCATTTAGTTAAATGCCTTTCTTTTTAGATTTCCAGGTTAAGATCACATAAGGACTTTTCTAGGTCTATAATGAAGGTTTAATGGCTGGTAGGGTACAATTTTGACTTTTAGTGAGTCACTTACCATTATTTACCACTTCATCACTTTTCCATAATCATTCACCATTTTGATCCCTTCTTTTCATTCATTTTTTTGGTAATTTTTCACACCCCAAGGTTTTTTGTGAGATCAACTTCATTTTTTTATTCTCTTTTGCTTTCTATTCTTTTTCCTCTTTTTAGATCATTACTCAATTACACTTTGAGATATGCTCATTCCACATATTTTTGGCCTACTTCTTTCTTCTCCTCCTTGTCACACCCCAACTTATAAACTTTTTGCTCATTTTTCATTTTTTTCAATTGTCAAGGAGGATGGGTTCAAAAGAGGGTCAACTTTACAATTGGCTTTGGCTTTTATTATGATTGATCAAGAAAAAGGTCAAGAGACTCATAAAGGGATACTAGGGATTCATGCATATTTGGGTAGGTCTCTTTAGGCATAAGTTCCTTGTGAAGCACAATGAAGGCCTAAGTTTATCTCTACAACCCATAGTCTTTTTGTTAATCTTTTTGTTTAGTTGCGTTTCAACTTCACTTTTATATTGCTTGAACATGTTAATTGCTTCATCTTTACTGTTTGTAAGTAAATATAGTAATATCTAGTACTGTCGTTAATAAAAGTTATAAAATACTTTTTTCCACCTCAAAATGATATTAACTTCATATCGCAAATATCAGTGTGAATTAGGTCTAAAGGATTTGAATTACTTTCAACTAACTTACAAGGATGTTTAACATATTTTTATTCCACATAGTTTTAATGCTTTGATTTATTACATACATAATTTGGCAATACCTCTAAATTAATCATTTTTCGCAATGTTTTGAAGTTGACTTGACCTAAACATGAATGCCATAACAAATTAGACATAAGTAAGTAAGAATATTCTTCAAAATTATTCATATCAATAACAATTACATTCAACATAAAAAGGCCCTTTGTCAGGTAACCTTTTCCTATGTACATCTTATTTTTTGTAAGTACAACTTTTCCAGAAATATAAATACACTTAAACAAATTTTTAAGGAGAAGTGCGGTATAAACCAAATTATTTGTGAATTTCTGAAACATGGAGAACTTTGTTGAGAGTCACTACTTTGCCCGAAGTCATCTTCAAACAACACTTTCCAACTCCTTTGATTTTTGATGTTGAGGAGTTCCTCAAGAAGATTGTTTCGTATAGACCTGCTTTAGCATAAGAAGAAAATAGTCTATTGTTAGCACAAACATAACAAGTGGCTCCTGAATCAATCCACATCTCTTTGGAGTTTCCAATGAAGTTGCATTCAGACATTATGGCACAGAAGTTCTATATTTTCATGTTCTTTTCAATCATTTTTGCTAGACTCTTTTCCTTGTCTTTCTTTGGAGCATGACAGTTAGTAGCCTTGTGTCAAACCTTTCCACAATTGTGGCAATAGCCTTTGAATTTTTTCTTAGGCGGGAAGCCTTTTGGTGTAACACCTCAGATCCCAAAACAACTTTCATTAACTAGGAGTAAGATTTTTAGGTCTGATGCACATTTCACATCCTAGCCACAAATGACATCGCATAAAGTGGATGATGACTCCTCACCTTGGTCATCAAAACACCCCAAAGTTCAGCACCTTCTACTTAAGGGTGACGGTGAATATGATGGACCGTCAAGCGGATGACAATCGATCACTTTAATCATCAAAGGGCCAAGATTCTTATGCCTTCTGCTTAAGGGTAATGGTGGAGACAATAGACCACCAGGTTGACAAAATCACAGAACCTTTGAATGGTTTCTTCAGGGTATTTTCGGAACTTTTCACTCCTTTAACTCTTATAGTACGTAGTTTTGGGTTCTTTTAGAAGGGGTTAAAGGGATTATTCAATGATTTCTCTCATTTCTCTCCCAAAACACGTAGAACTACAACAATAGGAGCTTCAAGTTCTTTCAAACTAAGGTTACGATTCTTCTTCAATGTCTTTAGGATTCAAGGTTCTAATAAGGTGTCTTCTTCTCAAGGTATGTGGGACTTCAACTTGGCTTTCCTTTAATCCTTGTGTCCCTAATGCTTTCATAAAACCTAGAATTCTCAGGTTGGTAGAAAATCATGTCTTAGGGCTTTTTAGTCAATTTACGAATTCTATGATTATCTCAATATTCCATGATTTCCATGGTTGCTAATAAGTGAAATTCATGATTTTGTAATAAAAAAATATATTTTACCTTCATGACCATGATTTTAGCATGATTTTATAGATTTTGTATTATGAGCTAGCAATGTTTCAAATAGCATGATCTTTGTAGTTCATCTGATTTTCTTTCCCCTTAGCTTAGTACATATGTTTTATAGGTAATATTAGCATTATCAGTTTTATCAGGTCCTATAGACTCTCAAGACACTTTTAGATAAGTGGTTATGACTTAGTCATTGGGCATCAATTTTTGAGCTATCAACATATGTGTGTGTGTGTGTGTTTATCTGCAAATAACACTTAACATGAGTAATCCGAGGTTCAGTGCACCCAAGTCTCATAAGTAGTTGTTACTATATGTTATTAGCCCAAATTGGCATCAATTAATGATCACACAGTCATGTCTTTATACCCTAGAAAGGTATATTGGGTCCTATCAAAGAGGTGTATACATCGAACTTGTCACGACCCTAACATAGGCCCGGATTGAGACACAGGATAAAGAACCCCGAGAGGCTGCAAGTCGACCCATGGAATGAACATAACATCTAAGCTAAATATTTTAAATGCAAAAAATCTAACATATAACATGGAGGAAGTTTAAAAGTCTGATAACATCAAATAACTGAACACATAACATAAATCTAAAGCTGAATACATACTATGTCTGATAAGCCTCTACTACTGACGAGTTGATGGGACAAAACCCCAACTAACTCACTAAGTATGAAACTGAAAATGCTGAATATACCTGATAAGAAGGGCCCTCTAAAGATGAGGATTCACCAACTATGACTTGGAGATGCTAACACTGAAGATTTGGCTAGCGACGAGACTGAGCGAGAATGTCTGAGTCTGTATCATGAAATGATATAACATAGAGTATACGGTCAGTATGTGAAATATACCTATTATGCAAGGTAAGTGAAATCGCTAAGTAAGTAAAATCAAAGATTATGCATCTCATAAAACATTTCATCAAGAGATTATGAGAGTAGGGCTTACATGTTATTATATGGAAACATGACTTAAACATAACTGAATATCATAATTGAATCGAATGACCTGATATTGGGCAAAATAGCATGCCCGAGTGACGCTTGATAACTTAAACTAGTCTTGTTTATCTAAGTTAGTTTATACATTTTCATGTAATTTTATATAAATGTGAATATATGTGCTAACCAACATGATTAGTCCTTGTTTTGTAGGTTTCAATGATTTTGAGGAACTAAT
>JACEIK010000175.1:179499-189888 GCA_018107945.1 Datura stramonium | reverse complement strand
GCCCTCCGTTCAACCTGAAATTCATCTCACAATACGAAATCGGTTAGAATTCATAGGTTTCCACACACACAAGAATATTTATTTATTTATTTATTTATTTCAATTATTTTTCACACGCGTCACATTCCACAAATCGTTAAGCACAAGAATTTTAAAATTTCTCCTCACCCCACACTTGCATCATGCTATGTCCCCATAACATCAACATAACATTTAAAGAGGGTGAGAAATACTCCCTGAGGCCTTTAGGCCTAGCCAACAACATGCTTTCGTTCAAATTTGCACAAGTGAGTGTTCACCCCACACTTTTTCTCTTCCACGCTTGTTAGCTTCCTCCTTCACGGGTACTCAGACTTTCCCTCCATCTGTGCTTAACTTTCCACCAAAAACAAGCAAAAATAAAAAATGTGAAAAATAGTCTCTAATGCAAGAAATTAAATGGTACCATGGTACCCTTGCTGCCTCCCAAGCAGCGTTTACTTACGTCGCGGAACGACGTATCATATTTCACTGCTTCCTCCACCTTTAGGATATGTATCTCACCCTAATTTCTTCTCTAATTTCCTCTTATGCTCCCGGTGGTGGTGAAAAAATTGTAAGGACCAAGCAGTAGATGTCACCTCTGACGTTTATTGGTCCTTAAGAAAGTGAAGTCATTTTGTCTATTGACTCAAATAAATTTCAGGAATATATGGGGCTTGGTCCTCCTCTCGACATTTCTCTATAACCCTCGGAAGACTCCATTTCTATGTCTTCAACCAACCTCAAGGTAGAAAATGCTTGGAGTGAGGTCCAATGCACCTTGGTTCTGAAACTACAATGCAATTGACCTCCTTACTTGTATAGCTCTTCTCCTCAACATCTATCTCTCCCAGAGTGTCAAATGGGGTATACTCTCTATCTCTTCTCCCCTAAACGAATTTTCTATAATTATGAGCCTGTCACTGTGGACACTCAAGAGGTTCTAAATGTCGGGCTTCATCTCCGAAAATTCACCTCGTCTTCTTCTTGTAATTCCTCTGGAATATCACCTACAATCACACCTGCAATTGATCACAAGCTTCAGCCTCAGCCATCATCTCGTGAATTTAACGCTCATCCATTTTAGAGCTTCGCATTCTCCTTCCTAACTTATCAATGTTGCCATTGCCTCCTTCACGTTTCCCCGCATTGCTCATGAGTTATTCCAAAGATGTCTTCTATTCGGTCTTGGCGTCCTAAGTCTCATTTTCAACTCAAGCCTATAATTCATCAAAAACAATAGAAGGATCATAGTAGGGCCAGGAAGGGGAGTATGTGATCACCGGGCAAAATATCATGCCCGTCATACATTTTACAACTTAAATTAGTCGGCTGTCTAAGCTATTTAATACATTTTCATGTGATTTTATATAAATGTGAAGATATGTGCTAACCAACATGATTAGACTTTGTTTTGTAGGTTTATGAACTTTAAGGACATAATCCATGAGTTGGTGAAGTAGAGGCTTGGAGAAGGAATCAACACATCGAACGTCGGCAAAGGAGGTTTTAAATGCCTCACTCAGGCCGGCAACGTGCCACGGCAGGCAGGCTGCCCAAGACAGCCCACCTGCACGTTGGCAACGTGCCACGACAGGGTGGCTGTGCGACCAAGAGGCTGCAACGCGCTGCCCAAGCAGCGTGCCACGCTGCCAACACGGCAAATGGTGCCGAGGCCGATTTTCGGTGATTTTCAAGGAGTTGCGGATGCCTCCGTGTCACGGAGGCAGTGCTTCTCGATACACCTGTGACACGGAGCCGTTCCCACGACAGGCCAAATTAAGTACGTTTTACATTTACTATAAATAGACCCTTAGCTCCTAATTCCATTTGGTCACGATTTTATTCGAAAACCGCATAGGAGTGAAGGGAGAAGTGGAGAACTCAGCTAGCGTTTGTCAAATTCCCTTCTCATCTACCAACATCATGTAAGTATGTAGTTTAGAGTAGATTAATAGTAGTGTAGAGAGTTTTTTATTTAACATGAATGGCTAGAACCCTTTCCTCTAGGTTGAAGCCATGGATTACGATTGTAATTCTATGATATTGTTTTGGAATTATTGATTGTTATTTTCATCTTGCATTTCGTTTTTGTTGGTTGTTTTTATGATTGATCACCATAAAAGCATATTTGTTAGCTTGGGAAATAGCTTGAGAAGGCATTACTCTGTGGCCAGACATGAGAATGTGGGGAGCATGAAGTAATTCCCGGAGAGGTTCCGTATTGATAGAATATACCTAACACCTTGCTTGGTTGACACACGCTATGGAAGACTAACTTGGGATGTCACATCACCACTCAACAAAGTAGTTGTGAGGCTAAGTTAAAGTTAAATGGTTAGACGTAGGGAAAGTCCCTAATCAAGCTTCGTAAACTACAACATAATTGATTGCCCGCGACTAGAAAAATTTTTGGAACCCCAGCCACAATGGATGCTGAGGCTAGATTGCCGTGTTTAGAGGCTCGAAAGACCATGAACATGCAATTCCAGTTATGTGAAATAACAATTGATAGTCCCATGCTTATTCCATTGCAAATCGTATTATCGCATGATTATCTGGTTTTAACTCTATGTTGCTCCAAGCACTTTCAGAATATTTCGTTGACCCAAACTTAGACTTAATTATTCTCAAACGAAAATGTCTATCACCAACACCTTAGGTATTTAAGATCACACTAGAAATTGATAGTTAGAGGAATGGGTCCAGTCCCTGTGGTTCGACATTCCGGAAACAAAAAGAGCCACTATATTACTTGCACGAATTCGTACACTTGCGGGTCTCGTCGCATGCATTCGTACACCATCCTGTATCGGCTATCTTGCCCACCACATGTTGCACGTGTTACAAAGGCTGCCACCAAAGGGTGTCCTCCAAAATTCAGAAAAGGTTCGTCAAAATATGAGTATTCACCATTTAAACCATTTGTGTTCCACGATGTCATGTCAAGAAGGGTATTCCTAAAACAATCAAAAATATAAAAGAAAAAAATAAAATCAAGAACACGTTGTCAACGCTTGTATCGAATTCGCGCAACTAACACTTAAGAAAATTTTACCAATTGCCGCCTCCTGCAACGGCGCCAAAACTTGATGAGCTCAAGTGTAATGTTGTACAAGTAATATAGTGGCCCTTTTAAGAACCGGAATGTCAAACCCACAGGACTAGACTACGGGGCAAAACCTCTCGAAAGTGTTAATTTACCGTAACTCTAAAAATGAAGACAACAAAGGTAAAGAAAAGTTTTTATATTTTGGAAACTATTTTTATACTAAAGTGGAAAAATTATACAAGTGAGTCTCGAACTATGAATGAGCATGCTGAGGTTAAACAAACATGTAAAGAAATTAATCATTGATCTACGTGTTTATCTTTTTCCGGTTGCTAGTCAACTTATGCCTCTATGGATTAAAACTCTCGTATTTAACCCAACTTAAGAATCATGAACCTTCCACCTACATTTCTTTGATAAGAAGAAATTCATGTTCTAGCCATACAAAACCGGTTCCACACTTGACTAATACGAATTTCGTGCATATTTCTATCCTCAAGGTAAATCAATTCTCAATTTTCCCAAACAAAGAACAGATCATATCCTATTAATTCACAACTTTCCAGCTTTCTTGCCCTCTCGGTGAAACCGACTTTTGGATTTACATTAACATTGGCCAGATATTAATGCAGTAAGAACAAGAATTAAATAGAACAACCATAGAAGAAAAGATGAAACAACCAGATAATCAACAATTAAATTTCAATACAATGGTTTATAACCTCAAGAAGAAAGGGAATTAGCCACTCATTTGTGGATTGAACATCGTTAAATGAATGTAAATCATGCAAACAATTGAAAGAAAGAAGAAAGGGATAGAGAAAACCCTAAGAATTTTCGGCCCCTCTCAACCGCCCGTAACCAGACGTTTGCTCCACCAAGTCAGAATATTAAAATGAACCTTAAGTGTGCTATTTATATTAGTAGGAATTTTTCCTGAATAACAAGCAACGTGTCACGGAGTGCAACGTGGAGACAGTTTCGTGATACGTCCCAAACGCGGAGGCCTTCTGGAAAGTGCCCAAAACTCGACCTAGGCAAGACTCCCGCCACGTTGGTAGCGTGTCATGCCGCCCGGCAGCATGGCACGCCCTCACAAGGGAGGTGGCTCGGCGGTGACACGGCCGTGGTGCGCTGATGCTGTGCGCCTTTGCTTTTTCTGCGCATGCCTGGCATGGGCGTGAATACGGCTGGGCGTGCACGGACAAACAAGTGGGCACGCTGCTCGGCGCGCGCCCTGCCATGGCCTCCTTGCCGACTCTCGCCCGTTGCTTCCGACTCCAATCCTTTCCTTCACCACTTCCTGATTTAGTTCCTAAAAATCATTAAAACCTACAAAAACAAGGACTAATCATGTTGGTTAGCACATATATTCACATTTGCTATATAAAATCACATGAAAATGTATAAAATAACTTAGACAACACGACTAATTCAAGTTGTAAAGCGTATCACGGGCATGATATTTTTGCCTGTGATCAGTCATGAGGTTCGAAAAGAAAGGTAAACTCAGTCCCCGCTATATTGGTCCCTACCGGGTTGTGAGAAGAGTTGGTAAGGTGGCGTATGAGTTGGGCTTGCCATCGGAGTTATCTTCAGTTCATCCCGTCTTTCATATGTCACTTTTGAAGAAGTGCTCAGGTGATCCAGCCTTGGTAGTTCCGATAGACAGCATTGGAGTGAAGGACAGCCTCAGTTATGAAGAAATTCTCATTGAAATCTTGGATCGTCAGGTTCGGAGGCTGAGGAACAAAGAGGTAGCTTCATTTAAAGTATTATGGAGAAATCAGCACGTCAAGGGAGCTACGTGGGAAGCCGAAGAGGATATAATGGCTAAATACCCACATTTGTTCTCTACCGGCTCAGTCCCGACTTGAGGTATCAGTTTTTCCCTATGACTCTATTTAGTTTCCATGTTCAGATTATGTGTGCAAGTTTCTTTTATGTGTATGAATGCATATGTGAAGCGTGAAATCAGTTCAGCTATGTGGTTTGATTTGGAGGTAGTCATTCCATGAAAATTTCAGTTAAAATTATCAGTATATAGCTATGATAAATTGTATGTTTCTATTTGATGTTTGTTTCCTACATTTGAGGATGAATGTTCTCAAGGGGGAGTATTATAATACCCCGAAAAGGCCTATGACTAAACCCGAGAGTTAAAAGTAAAAAGTGCAGAAAACTAGAAAAAATATCACCGAACAAACGACTCAATGACTCGTGGGTGGATACCATGAGTCGTCGCATGCAGTCATGGTTTGGGAAATCAAGGAATCAGAGGAAACAACGGACGGTACAATGACCCGTTGTCAGGAACAACGAGTCGGTATCACCAGTGGTTAGGAGGTTTGGACTTTGGTTGAGGCGGAAGCAACTGGCCATCCCACGATCCATGGTGAGAGACAACGGCCTATTGTTTCATGTTGTTAGTGGTTGGTTGGGGTTTCCAGTGCATTCAACGGATTGAAACCACAACTCATTGGAAATCATAACGGGTCGTGGTTAAGCTTGTGGAAAGGGAAGGAAGATTTGGTCAAGGGGCTGACGACGGTCGATTTAACGACCCGTGGTCTGTTGTAATGACTCGTGTTGTCGAGTCATGGGAAGGATTTGGGACGTGTCACGAGGCAGTGGACCTGACGACTCGATACCACCAGTCGTGGTATGTTGCCACGACCTGTTGGGTCGGTCGTTGGTTTATCCGATCAGTTTTCAAGGAAATTATTGTAAGGGTATTTTCGACCTTTCCTCATTTTTATCCTCTAAACTACGTCGTTTTGGGTATTTTCTGAGTATGATAATATGAGTTAAGTCCTTTAGGTAAGCCCCTTCACATGCAAGGATTTTTGAGAAGTTTTAGAAGATTCAAGGCCTTCTTCCCCAAAATTTTATTCAGTTTCTTTGTGGGTGTTCAAGGAACCTTAAGTTCATCCATTCCCGGGTATGTAGGGTTTAAAATGGGTGGAATTCTTCCTCTATCAATGGTGACTCATTATTTCGATGAGCCCAATTTCGATTAAAGTCATGAATTCTCCTACTCAAATTCCATGGGGTTTTACCCAAAGCATGTCAATGTGATTTCTCCTTATGGGCATGTTTTAATTGCGCTTTAATTATTGAAATATGCATGTTGGACACGTTTCGTATTATTTTATTCAAAATTATGTTTCAATCTTTTCAAATCTAAATTGTCCATTTATAGAAGTTCATGGAAATTATTATTTATGATGAATATTTATTATTTTAAGTTATTGATTTTGGAAATGCATGAATCCAAGTTACCATATTTATGAGAATATTTTGAAAGAATTGAGTATGATGAAGCATTGGGAAATGCCCATATGATGAAGAATGATTTATGATTTACGATTTACGATTTACGAAAATGAATTTCATGAATTATCGAATTATGATGTTGGCCGATAAAAAGGGCCTTGATTCTTGGCTAAGCATTTTTTAAAAGGGGATCAATGATGATAAATGTTATAACTTAGCTAATGAATTTTATTCATGATGTTAATGATTTATGTATGATCCTATATACATGTTTTTGGGAGTCGTGTCTAGCACCGAGAAGCCCGACGTTCAAAGGACTACGCCGGTGTCTCATAACTACGTGCCACCAGGGTCAGCTCTGCCCACTTGAGCGATACAGTGGGGCATCATGAATGGCTCAACCATGATGGTGTCAGTTATGACGAGTCCTTCCATTGTTCCACATATTTTTATACATTGTTATATTTATGTTATTGGCTCAAGTTATATTATGATAAAGTTATTTACGATTATGATAATGAATGATTATGAATGATTTGAAAGTCTTGAGCCTTATGTTTTATTATGAAGATTTTTGATGCAATCATGATGTCCTTCTCCTATGTCTATTTATGAGTTTACTTTACTTTCAAAAATGCCTGTTTTACTTACCTTGCATACTCAGTACATTTCACGTATTGACCGCATACTTTCTATGCTGTATCGTTTAATGATACATGGTCCAGATCACTGGCTCATCCTCACCCTTAGGCCATCTCAGTCTACGCCTTCAGCTTGTTGGTGAGTCCTCATATTCCGAGGGATGTTTTACATACTTTCTTGTTGTTTATCTTTCCGTATTGGTCGGGTTAGTTGGGGATGTTGTCCCATAAACCCATCTTATGTATTAGAGGCTTTCAAACAAGTGTGTAGTACTCCGCTATGTAAACGTTGGTATTTCTTGATGCTATGTTATGATTATGTTTCCGCTATATTCTTATAATTATCGTTCCACTTATGTGAATGAGATTAGTTGTATGCATGAGCCAAGGGTCGACTTAGTGTCCCTCGGGGTCCCTTGTCCCGTTTCTACGATCTGGGTGTACATTCAGGTCGTGAAAGCTTCCATGATATAGATATCAAGCTGAAGGCCTCTTGGGGGCGGGGAAGCTCACAAGGAAGATCCTAATAATCTGAACATACCTTCGTTGGCACGTAGTTCTTAGGCATAGGGTTGACTGACCCTTAGCTTTCCCGGTGCTATACACTACTCCTAAAAATATGCATATGCTATGCATAATTTTTTAACGAAGATGACCATCGTCTTGTGGAGAAGCTGAATCCTAGCATGGAATATATATTCTGAAAACATAACATGAAGAGTCTTGGCTCAAACCATACCACAAGATGATCAAGAGTGGGAGTCTAGACTCCAAAACCATGTGGTAAGCTAATAACATGAAATTTAGATAAATCATTAAATATACTTGATCACATGGGCTTCCCCAATACATAAACATGCTTGAAATAGACATTGATTACTCAAAACATGAACACAAACATGGGTAATCCAAAATCATACTTTCATCATGAACATCTCATCATAACGAGAAGCATAGATCATAATCTCATCTTTTCATGAACTTACATAGATGGGCATCTTATTTGTAAAACTTTGAAATCATAATTTGTAATTGCAAACGTTATAAAACATGCCAATAAATCATAATTTTCAACATTAGAAACATGCATAGAGAATACCCATGATAAATACTTAGAGAATTCACAAGTTGGATTAACACCCCCATAGATTCATTAACTTAGAAATCACATGAAATTGAAGAGGGATTGGGCATGAGAGTGAATGGATACACCCATTCCTAACCCTACATACCTGGGAGAATCAGATTTCACAACCCCCTTGAGAGTCCAAAGGAATTTGTGGAAGAACTTGATGAATCTAAGCTTGATCACCCCTAGGAACTTCTAGGCTAGCATGCATGGAGGGGAATAGGCTTAGAATGAGTTAACTCCTGTTAAAACACACCTATTTGAGCTTAAAATGGCATAGTTTAGGTCTTAGGAACTTTGGAATTACATAAAAGCCATGAATAAATTCACAGGAAAATGAACATTGCCAGTCCCCCTTGGGAACATTCATCCTCGAATTTGGGTAAACATAATAAAAGGCTGAGAATGCAACTACCACACTAAATACTAAACATTTAAAGTTGGAAACCAACGGAGTGACTGTCTTTAGACTGAACTTACATGACTGAACTGGCTTCATGAATCATACATACATACATTGACATAAAAAAAACTGGGGCACATGAACTGAACATGAAACTGAATGGAGTAGTAAGGAGGAAATGGGTACCTTGAGCTTAAACTGAGCCGGAAGGGAATAAATGTGAGTATTTAGCCATCATATCTGCTTCAGCTTCCCACATAGCTCCCTCAACATGTTGGTTCCTCCATAAAACCTTGACTGAGACAACTTCTTTGTTTCTTAGCTTTCAAAACTGACGATCAAGTATATCCACCGGAACCTCCTCATAGCTAAGGCTATCCTTCACACCTACACTTTCTACCAAAACAACCAAAGCCGGATCACCCAAGGACTTCTCTAGAAGTGACACATGGAACATCAGATGAAATGAAGCCAATTTTGAGGGCAACTCCATATCATAGGCCACCTTGCTAACACACCTCGCAATCAAATATGAGCCAACATAGCCGGGACTAAGCTTCCCCTTCTTTCTGAATCTCATCAATCCCTTCACGGGAGATACCTTCAGAAACACCCAATTATCCATTTCAAACTCAAGTTCGCTCCTCCTCACATCCGCATAGGACTTTTGATGACTCTGAGCTTTTTCCAAACTTTCCCTTATAAGCTGAACCTTCTCCATATCCTCATGCACCGAATCTGGACCTATCAGTGTAGCTTCACCGACCTAAAACCAACCAATAGGTGATCTACACCTCCGCCCATAAAAAACCTCAAATGGAGCCATCTGAATGTTGGAATGATAGATGCTGTTATATGCAAACTCAATGAGAGACAAATGATCATCCCAACTTATAAATCCCTATAAACTCAAAGACTAGACCTAGGGCTTAAAATAGAGAAAATTAGAAAAGCTGCACCAGGTCACAGAACGAGTCATTCTATGACCCGTGGGAGTGACCACGAGTCGTTAAGTGACTCGTGGTGAGGAGATCAAAAATTTTGAAAGGGGGTGGTCAACACCACAAGTTGTGGGGTGACTCATGGTCAGGAGTTGACTGGGGAGTTTGGTAGTTAGGCAGTGTACCTGAYGAGTTCTTACCACGACTCGTTCAGGAAACCAGGAGTCGTGGCGTCACTCGTGGTGACGCCAGGGAAGTTTGGGGTAGTGGACACCATGAGAGGTGACCACGAGTTGTTGTCACCAACCACGATCCATCAGGTCCCCCATGGTGACTAGTGTGAGAAAGTAGGCAGTGCACTCGATGACTGGGACCATGAGTCGTGGCCACTGATCACGACCCATTGGGTCCCCCGCGGGAACTGTCCATCAATTTTTCCCTACGCATTTTTCAAGGGTCTTTCAGTAATTTCCTACCCTCTTAGACTCTAAACTATGTTGTTTTAAGCATATTTTCATACTATTAGAGGGGTTAAACAATTTCCTTCCTCATTTTCCCCAGTCAAACTTTCAGAAAAACAACGTAAGATTACTCTCAGGGCATTTCAGAGCAACAACTAGGACAGTCCATTTCGCCTCGGTTACTCAAGGAAATTATTTGGGCTTATTCACCAGGTATGTGGGTATTCAACAAGGGAATAGTTCTTTCCTAATGTCCCGAAATGTTACACCCCATAAAATTTCCAACACATAGATGGCCTATTCGCATGTTGGTTAAGCGTATTTGGAAGCCATACATGCTAGAAAAAGGCCCCGGAAAAGACCGAACTGGAAACCTGTCGAACCATCGCGGAAGGAGCCGGGGCAGAACCCCTCCGCGATGGCAACGTGTCACGGAGGTGGAGCCTCCGCGTTGGCTCCGTGACA
>JACEIK010000175.1:123317-170793 GCA_018107945.1 Datura stramonium | reverse complement strand
GAATTGCTAGTTATGTTGTTATTATTCAGTTGTATTCAGTTGCTTTGCATACTCAGTACCAGTGGTACTGACACCCATTGGGGCGCTGCATTACTTGCCTACAGGTACTCATAGAAGAGGAGGCGATCCCTCGTGATTCCAGCCAGCTATAGAGTCATCAACTCCTGTCATTCGGAGCTTGATATTCTGAGGTGTAGTTCATTTTCTTTCGTTGTACAGTATGGGTAGGTCGGGGCCCTGTCCCGACCATTTTATTAGTACTCATAGAGGCTTGCAGATTGTATATATTTATCTGCCTGTGGTCAGTTGTGCCGGTCGTGTGAGGCCGTGCATTTTGTTATAGTTGTTTAGCATTTCTGTTTCTGTTGGCCGTGTGGGGCCATAGTCTGATAGTAGTGGTGACCTTGTCGGTCACGTAGTTATCTAGTATTCTTTATGTTGAGTCACAGATGACTAGACAGCATGGTGGCCTTGTCGCCCCATATAGGTTCCCCTTTATAAGATGTTTCTGGTTAGCTGAGTTTATATGCAAGTGGCTATAGGCCCAGTCGGCCGGAGGCTGTGTTTACAGCCGTTATATAGCCCGTTGTTTCCAGAAATCTGAGATAGAGCTAACCAGGCACTAGATGTTCTTAGGCTCACTAGTAGTAGTCCACGTCCTACTAGGGCACCAGGTTCCAGTCATACCCCCCAGGGCGGGGCGTGACACGAAATTTATCCCTATTTTTCTCTATCAGTTCTGGCTCGAAGTCTATCGAATGTTAGGAAATTGTTAGTCACATTTCATCTAATTCATGTGTAATATTATTTCATGTTAATAATAGATATTTTCCACCAGTTTGTGACTAAAATGATGTTTGTTCTTGTGAAGTGAAACTTAGCCCTAGTCCTTGAATGTAGAAAATCTAGAATCTTACAATAGTGTTTAAATAGTGAAATTCGCTTGATTCCTTCAGTTTTGAGGATTCCCATAATGTTAGGTGGTGCTCAAAATTTAGTTAGATTGATGTCAGTGCAGTTAGGTTAAAATGTTAGGTTTTTCAGTGTCATTCAGAAATGTTAGCTGATCAATTTTACTACAGAAATTCCCAAGGTGTCAGTAGTACCTCTCAGTTATCAGAATTAGACTCGGAACATAGTTTTATTGGTTCACTAGGTGGTCATGAAACTTTTAGATAAGCAACTCTAACCATCCTTAGGACCCAAGTTACAGGTTACATCTTGTTCTTAGACAGTTACGATGCTTCCAGATAAGCAGTTCTGACCAGTCTTAGAACCCAGTTCAAGAATCCAGTCCGATAAGACTCTCAGGGTGCTTCTAGATAGGTATTCATAACTAGTCTTGGGCCCCAGTCTTGAGCTATCAGCTTAGTATTTAGTCTAGGACTATCCAGTAGGAGTAGAACTTAGCACCGAGCAGACCGGGGTTCCAACGCACCTAGGTTCCCAGAACTACATTGCCACCATAGGTTACAGTTTTATTGGCCTCATGGCCCCAAACTCTTGTGATCATCCAGTTCATGCCTTTATACCCTTGTAAGGTATCTTGGGTTCTACCGATGGGGTGTATACATCAGAATCCACGGCTAGCTAAGGTGGTTACATGTCAGTTATAGACCCTCCCACTAGTCAGCTCAGTTCAGATCAATTTAGTTCAGTATATCAGGTTTAGGGCATGTTCTTCACCATCAAATAAGGTCTTTTGGACCGTCTCAGTCATTACAGTAGCTTCAGTTGGTCATTGCATGTCTATTCAGTTCAGCCCTTTTATTTCTTGTGTATGGTTTCTCTCACTTACTCAGTACATTCAAAGTACTGACACATACTTTTCTGCTATATCATTTTATGATACAGTTGCAGGATCTCAATATCAGCCTCACTAGCTGATCACTCTTAGAAGACTTCAGCTGTTCTAGTTGGTAAGTCCTCATCTTTCGAGCACGAAGATTATTTCATTCAGTTGCATTTTCTTTTCTTCTATTTATATTTGGAGTTAGTTGAAGGCTTGTCCCATCAACTCATCAGTTGTAGTGTCTTTCTAACACAGACTTAGGTTATTTTCATATTTATAGTTTTGTTCAGATGTATTCAAACTTTGTGAATCAATTTCATTCTCATAAATGTTTTATATTTTACTTTAAATCTTTTGTTGTATATACATTTAAAAGTTTACTTAGAATGCTAATGTATGATAAACCAGGGGTTGACTTGGGGTTACTTGTGACTCCAAGTACCATGTTTCATCCAGGGTGTAAGCTCGGGGCGTACAAACTTGGTAGCAGAGCACTAGGTTTAGAATATCCTCGGATGTCTGAAAGCCTCATTTAATAGAGTCCTTTTGATGGGTGTGAAGTGCGCCACACTTATGACGGGGAGGCTACGAGATGTTACTAGGAAAACACTCTTTTATTCATATTCTTTATCGTACGTTGAAATTCAATTCCAGAATTGTTCTCCTAACTCGTGCTCTATTTCATTTTAGTGAATTATGCCTCCGTGACGTGGTAATGGAAGAAAGGCTGGTGACACTCACCGACCTGCCCCACTAGCCCTGGCAGCCCTTCAGCACAACCTAGTGTCTATTGGAGTCCAGTGCGGCTATCCAGCTGCTCGCTCAAATGGTTACCAACCAGGTGAACCAGCAAGTGGTTCCAATAAACAACAATGGGTCCGCAGTAGCTGCTCGAGTTCAAAATTTCACTCAAATGGACCCTCCAAATTTTAAGGGACCTAGGTGTGAGAGGACCCACAAGAGTTTGTGGACGAGATTAAAAAGATCACCCGAATTATGGGTGTCAGCTCCTCGAAGACTGCCGACATGGATACCTACCAGTTAAAAGGGGTAGCCCAGATCTGGTACGAGCAGTGGAAGGAGGGGAGGACAACAGAAGCAGGATCGATAGAATTGGAGGAGTTCACTACAACCTTCCTGGACAGATTCTTCCCTCGGGAGCTTAGGGGGGGAAAAGTAGCAGTGTTCATGAATATGAGACAAGGAAACCAAATAGTAGAAGAATATGCTCTGGCGTTCACCAGGTTGTCCAAATATGCTACAGAGATAGTGGCCAAGCCAGGGGCTCGAATGCTGACGTTTGTTAATGGGGTACTGAACCTGGTCCTCAAAGAGTGCAAGATAGCGGTGCGGATTAAGGATATTCACCTCTACAACCTTATTGTCTATGCCTAGTATATTGAGGTAGAAAAACATAGGTACATCGAGCGAATTAACAAGCAGGAAAGGAATGGCCAATCAGATTAAGGCCACTAGAGGTCTGGCGGTAGTAGCTGCCCATAGCAGCAACAGAGGGCTCCAACACACAGATCAGCCAGTTACCCATCTTTCGGTCCCGCCAGGATAGGAGGGGTGGAGCATCTGGCTCTCAGTCCCAGAGGTAAAGTGCCGGCAACAGGTATCCAGCTTGGCCCAAGTGTGGCAAGAACCACCTAGGAGGGTGTATTCAGGGTCGAGAGGGCTGTTTTGATTGTAAACATCTTGGTCATCGGCTTAAGGAGTGTCCATCAACATGACGGGGAAGGTCACAATCCACTACCTCAGCAGCTCCAGCAGGCTGACCAGCTCAGCAGGACAATACATCAGGTACGGATGGTGGTCAGCGCCAAAACTGTATTTATGCACTATAATCTCGTCAGGATCAGGATAGTTCACCTAATGTGGTCACAAGTATGTTACGTCTTTTCCACCTAGATGTATATGCCCTACTTGATCTGAGGGCCACACTTTCGTTCGTGACTCCCTACGTAGCAGTCCAATTCGATATCAGTCCATAGGTCCTCTCAGAACCATTTTCAGTCTCCACCCCAGTTGGCGAGTCAATTAGAGCCAGCCAGGTGTATAGAAACTACCCAGTCTCAGTCCTCAATAAGGTCATTCCAGCTGATCTTTTAGAATTAGACAGGGTCGATTTTGACCTCATTTTGGGCATGGATTGGTTACACTCTGGTAATGCCTCAGTCAATTGCAGAACTAGAGTTGTCAAAGTTTAGTTTCCAAATGAGAAAGTGTTAGAGTGGAAGAGATGTTGTTTAGCATTTAAGGGTCGGTTTATTTCCTACCTTAAGGCCCAAAAGCTTATTTCTAAGGGATATATTTATCATCTAGTTCGAGTCAAATATTCCAACTCTGAGACCCCAACTATGTAGTCAGCCCTTGTTTTTCGTGAATTTCCTTATATGCTTTTCCCAAAGATCTTCCCAGAGTTCCTCTTGAATGAGAAATCGACTTTGGTATAGACCTTCTCCCAGATACTTAGCCCATCTCCATCCCTCTTTACAGAATGGCTCTAGCTGAACTTAAGGAGTTGAAGGAGTAGCTAAAAGACCTTCTTAATAAGGGTTTTATCAGACCCAACATCTCTTCCTGGGGTGTTACAGTACTATTCATGTGAAAGAAAGATGGTACCCTCAAAATGTGCATCGATTACCATAAGCTGAACAAGGTCACTGTCAAGAATAGGTATCCCCTACCTAGAATTTACAACTTGTTCGACCAACTTCAGGGAGCCAGCTGTTTATCCGAAATAGATCTCAGGTCAGGGTATCATCCGCTAAGAGCCAGAGAGTGTGACATACTGAAAACAACTTTCAAGAATCGGTATGGTCACTACGAGTTTGTGGTTATGTCCTTCAGACTAACAAATGCCCCTGCAACTTTTATGGACCTTATGAATAGAGTCTTCAAGTAGTATCTAGATGTGATCATCATTATGTTTATCAATGATATTCTGGTATACTCTAGAAATGAGGAAGAGCGTGCTAATCACCTGAGGGTAGTGCTTCAGACACTTAGGGACCGCCAGTTGTTCACCAAGTTAAGAAAATGTGAATTCTGGCTGAAGTCCGTGACTTTCCTAGGTCATGTGGTCTCGGGTGAGGGTATTCAGATTGATCCTCAGAAGATAGAAGCGGTGAAAGACTGGCCCAGACCTACCTCCCCACCGAAATCAGAAGTTTCTCGGGTCTAGCTGGTTATTACCGGTGCTTTGTGGAAGGCTTTTCTTCTATAGCATACCATCTGACTAGGCTGACTCAGAAGAAGGTGAAATTTCAGTGGTCAGATGCATGTTAGAAGAGTTTCAAGGAGTTAAAAACTCGACTCACTACCACTCCAGTGTTGACCCTACTGAAAGGACCAGATGTGTTTGTAGTATATTGTGACGCATCCAGACGTGGACTTGGGTTGCGTTTTGATGCAGCGGTGCAAGGTGATAGCCTACGCCTCCATACAGCTCAAAGTTCATGAAAAGAATTATCCAACTCATGACTTGAAGTTAGCAGCGGTGGTGTTCACGTTGAAAATATGGATACACTACCCCCTGGGCTCACGTGGATGTGTTCACCGATCACAAGAGCCTTCAGTATGTATTCAGTCAAAAAGATCTGAATCCTCATCAAAGAAGGTGGTTGGATCTACTGAAGGACTATGACATGAGCGTGTTGTATCACCTTGGAAAGGCTAATCTTATGGCTGATTCCCTAAGAAGAGTGTATACGGGGAGCATGACTCATGTTGAGGAAGGCAAAAAGGAACTAGACAAAGATACTCATCGACTAGCTCGGTTAGGGGTGCAGTTGGTTGATACAGCTGAGGGTGGAGTACTTGTGTAGAGTAGATCAGATTCCTCTTTGGTTGTTGAAGTTATGTCCAGACAGGATGAGGATCCCATCTTACTTAAGCTGAAGGAAGCGGTTCTCAGAAAAGAAGTTGAGGCTTTCTCCAAAAGGGGAGATAGTGTGCTCCGTAACTAGGGCAGATTGTATGTATCGAATGTTGGTGATTTAGAGACAGAAGATACTAGATGAAGCACACAACTTGAGATACTCCATCCACCCAGTGCCACTAAAATGTACCGCGATTTATGGGATATTTACTGGTGGAATAGCATGAAGAGAGACATCGCTGAATTTGTAGCTAAGTACCCGAACTGCCAGCAAGTCAAAATAGAACACCAGAGACCGGGAGGTATGACTCAGGATATCAGCATACCCACCTGAAAGTGCGAAGAAGCAAATATGGATTTTATTACGGGTCTACCTCGGACTCGCGGCAGCATGATTCAATCTGGATAGTCGTAGACTGGATGACTAAGTCAGCACACTTCCTCCCAGTTAAAACTACAGACTCGGCTAAGGAATATACTAGGCTTTATATCCGGGAGTTGGTCAAACTTCATGGGGTGCCACTATCCATTATATCAGACAGAGGTACCCAGTTCACCTCTAATTTCTGGAAGTCTTGCCAAAAGGGACTTGGTACCCAGGTCAAGCTCAACATAGCTTTTCACCCACTGACAGATGGACAAGCTAAGCGAACTATTCATACCATAGAAGATATGTTGAGAGCGTGCATGCTCGATTTCAAGGGCAATTGGGATGATCGCTTTCCTCTCATCGAGTTTGCTTACAACAACAACTACCACTCTAAGATCCAAATGGCCCCGTTTGAGGCATTGTATGGTACGAAGTGTAGATCTCCTATCGAATGGTTTGTGGTTGGTGAAGCTACGTTAATCGGGCCAGACTTGGTTCATGAAGTTATGCAGAAGGTATAACTCATTAGAGGACAATTGAAAACAACACAGAGCCATCAAAAATCTTATGTTGATGTGAGGAGAAGAGAATTGGAGTTTTCTGTGGATAAATGGGTTTACCTAAAAATTTCACCCATGAAAGGGGTAATGAGATTTGGAAAGAAAGGAAAGCTCAGTTTGAGATATGTGGGACCCTATAGAATTCTAAGGAGAATTGGTAAAGTAGCTTATGAGCTGGAAATACCTTCAGAGTTGGCATCATGCACCCAGTATTTCAAGTGTCACTATTGAAGAACTGCATTGGTGATCGAATTTCAATTGTGCCATTGGGCATTATGGAAGTGAAAGATAATATCTCGTATGAAGAGGTCCCAATCCAAATCTTTGATCGTCAGGTTCGTAAGATGAGGAACTAGGAGGTAGCCTCAGTCAAGGTCTTATGGAGAAATCAACATATGGAAGGAGCTACGTGGGAAGCCGAAGAAAATATAATGGCTAAATACCCACACTTGTTCCCATCTGACTCAGTTTTAGTTTAAGGTATTAGATTCTTCCCTAAAACTCCTTTCAGTACATGTGTTCTAGTTTCTTCAATGCAAATGAATGTGTGTATGATTAGAGAAATCAGTTCATCCATGTAATTTAGTACAAAGGTAGTCATTCCGTTAGTTTTCAGTGTTCATGATCAACATTTGAGTATAAAAATTGCCATTCTCTCCTTCCTATGTGTTTTCCAGCATTCGAAGATGAATGTTCCCAAGGGGGAGATATTGTAAAGCCCTAGAAACTCAAAGACTAGACCCAAGGCTTAAAACAGAGAATACTGGAAAAGCTGCACCAAGTCACAGAACGAGTCATTCAGTGACCCGTGGGAGTGACCACGAGTCGTTAAGTGACTCGTCCTGAGGAGTTGAAATTTTTTTGAAAAGAGGTGACCACGGGTGTGTCCATGATTCATTGGGCGACTTGTGGTCAAGAGTTGACTGGGGAGTTAGGTAGTCAGGTAGTGTACCTGACGGGTTCTCACCATGACTCGTTTTGGACACCATGAGTAGTGATGTCACCCGTGGTGACTCTAGGTAAGTTTGGGGTAGTGGAGACCACGAGAGGTGACCACAAGTCGTGGTCACCAACCATGACCCGTTAGGTCCCCCGTGGTGACCAGTGTGAGAAAGTAGGAAGTGCACTCAATGACTGGGACGCGAGTCATGGTCACTGGCCACGACCCGTTGGGTCCCCCATGGGAACTGTCGATCAATATTCCCCTACGAGTTTTTCAAGGGTATTTCAGTGATTTCCTACACTCCTAGACTCTAAAATACGTTGTTTTAGGCATATTCTCATACTATTAGAGGGGTCGAATGGTTTCCTTCCTCATTTTCCCCATTCAGACTTTCAGAAAAACAACGTAAGATTGCTCTCAGAACATTCCAGAGCAAGAACTAGGGCAGTCCATTTCTCTTCGGTTCCTCAAGGAAATTCTTCGGGCTTCTTCACTAGGTATGTGAGTATTCAACAAGGGAATAGTTTTTCCCTTGTGTCACCAAATTTATCCCTATTTCTCTCTATTAGTTCTAGCCCAAAATCTATCGAATGTTAAGAAATTGTTATTCACATTTCATCTAATTCATGTGGAATATTATTTCATGTTAATTATAGATATTTTCCACCTATTTGTGACTGGAATGATGTTTGTTCTTGTGAAGTGAAACTTAGCCCTAGTCCTCGAATGTAGAAAATCTAGAATCTTTCAATAGTGCTTAAATAGTGAAATTCACTTGATTCCTTCAGTGTTGAGGATTCCAATAATGTTAGTTGGTGCTGAAAATTTAGTTAGATTGATGTCAGTGCAGTTTAGTTAAAATGTTATATTTTTCAGTGTAGGTCAGAAATGTCAGCTGATTAGTTTGACTACAGAAATTCCCAAGGTGTCAATAGTACCTCCAAGTTATTAGAATCAGACTCATAACTCAGTTTTAGTGGTTCACTAGGCGGTTATGACACTTTTAGATAAGAAGTTCTGACTAATCTTAGGACCCCAGTTACTGGTTACAACTTGTTCTTAGATGATTATGACACTTCCAAATAAGCAGCTCTGACCAGTCTTAGAATCCAGTTCCAGAATCCAGTCCGATAAGACTCTTAGGGTGCTTCCAGATAGGTGTTACTGACTAGTCTTGGGCCCCAGTTTCAAGCTATCAGCTTAGTATTCAGTATAGGACTATCCAGTGGGAGTAGGACTTAGTACCAAGAGGACTGGGGTACCAGCGTACCCAGGTACCCAAAACTGTGTTGCCATCGTATGTTACAGTTTTATTGGCCTTATGGCCCCAGACTCTTGTGATCACCCAATTCATGCCTTTATACCCTAGCAAGGTATATTAGGTCCTACCGATGGGTTGTATACATCGGACTCCACGTCTAGCTCACGTGGTTACGTGTCGGCTATAGACTCTCCCACTAGTCAGCTCGGTTTAGATCAATTCAGTTCAGTATCTCAGGTTTAGGGCATGTCCTTGACCATCACACAGGGTCTTTTGGACCATTTCAGTTATTATAGTTATTCAGTACAGTAACTTCAGTTGGTCATTGCATGTCTTTTTAGTTCAGCCCTTTTATTTCTGGTATATAGTTTCTCTCACTTACTCGGTACATTCAAAGTACTGACGCATACTTTTATGTTGTATCATTTTATGATACAGCTGCAGGATCTCATTCTCAGCCTCGCTAGCCGGTCTCTCTTAGAAGACTTCAGATGTTCTAGTTGGTAAGTCCTCCTCTTCAAGGACGAAGATTATTTCATTCAGTTACATTTTCTTTTCTTCTATTTAGATTAGGAGTTAGCTGGGGTTTGTCCCAGCAACTCATCAGTTGTAGTGGCTTTCAGACACAGACTTAGGCTATTTTCAGATTTATAGTTTTGTTCAGATGTATTCAAACTTTGTGAATCAATTTCATTCTCATAATGTTTTATATTTTACTTTAAAGCTTCCACTGTATATACATTTAAAAGTTTACTCAGAATGCCAGTGTATGATACACTAGGGGTTGACTTGGGGTTATTGTGACTCCACGTACAATGTTCCGTCCAGGGTGTAAGCTCGGGGCAGCCTTGAAATCAATCACACACGCTCTCAACATAACCTCAAGAGTCTGAATGGTCCGCTCGGCCTGACCATCTATTTGCTGGTGAAATTCTTTGCTAAACTTCACCTGAGTATCAAGTCCCTTCTGAAACGATCTCCAAAACTAGAAGGTAAACTGAGTACCTCTATTTGATATAATGGAAAAGGGTAATCCATGCAACTGGACTAACACCTAAATGTACAGTTTAGAATAATGCTTCGCTGAATTGGTAGTTTTGATAGGTAGAAAATGAGCTACTTTAGTCAACCTGTCTACAACCACCCAAATAGATATATTGTAGATGAGTATGAGGCAACCCTTTAATGAATTCCATATTGATTTCCTCCCACTTTCAAGTAGGGATACTAATATCATGGATCACGCCTCCTCGTCTTTGATGCTCAACCTTTACCTATTGACAATTCGGACACTTAGCCACAAACTCCGCTATGTCCTTCTTCATATCGTTCCACCAATAGACTTCCCGTAGGTCACGGTACATCTTGATGGCACCTAGTTGAATAGAATATCTGGAAACATGAGCCTCGTGTAACATCCTATGTCTCAAAGCATCAACACCCGGAAAGCACAGATGACCCTGATATCTAAGCACACCATCTCCCCCTTGGGAGAAGACCTTCACTTTTTGATTCTGAACGTCTCCCTTTAACTTTACCAGAATAGGATCCTTGTCTTGTCTATCTTTGACCTCGGTCACCAAGGAAGATTCTAAATCATTTTGGACAACGACACCACCATCCGTCGAGTCAACAAGGCAAACTCCTAGACATACAAGTATCACGACCCGAACATAGGCCAGGATCGAGACACGGGACAAGGAACCCTGAAGGACTCCAAGTCGACCCATGGCATTAACATAATGTCTAACTCAATCGTAAAAGTGGAATATAAACATGATAAACTTAGCGGAAGTCTAAAATAAGCATCACATTAGAAATACACATGAATGTGAAGCTGATCACATTCTATGTCTGAAAAGCCTCTAATACTGATGAGTTGATAGGACAAGACCCCAACTAACTCTCTAAGTTTGATACTGAATACATAAAGAGAACTGATAAAGCATGGTCCTCGGGAGATGAGGACTCACCAACAGATGTGGGATGCTAACTCTTAAAGACTAGCTAAGGACGAGGCTGAGTCTGAGTACCAAGGCCTGTATCATGAAATGATATAGCAAAGAGTATGCAGTCAGTACGTGGAATGTACCGAGTATGCAAGGTAAGTAAAACTGCTTAAGTAAGTAAAATCATTAAACATGCATAATGTAAAACATAATCAAGATAAGATTTTGAGAGTAAGGCTGACATGGTATTTTTCTAAAATCATGATCTGATCATAAATAAATATCATAACTGAATCGAACGACCTAAAGCTGAAAACTGAATATCATAAGTAAAGACTAAATATTGGGTCAAACTTTCTTTAGACATGTAACATTATTGATAAACATGCATAACTGAAACATGAGGAACAATGGAAGACTCGCCATATAACCGACATTACCATGATAGAGTTTATGTGGTCCCGACTATCACACTCAAGTGGGCAGAGCTGTCTAAATCCTTGCCAGGGCTAAAGATGCTACCATGATATCGATATCAAGCTAAAGGCCCCTTGGGGCAGGGGAAAGCTCACATAGGAGGTCCCAAATAATCTAATCATACCTGCATTGGCTCGTAGTTCTGAGGCTTAAGGTTGACTGACCCATAGCCTACTCGGTGCTAGACACTACTCCCAAAAACATGCATAAGCTCTCCATCGGTTTTCAATGAAGTTTATCATCGTCTAGAGACGAAGCTGAATAATCATATATATAATAAATCTGAAATCATACACGAGGAGCCTTGACTCATACCATACCACAAGTTGAGTAAAATTGGGAGTCTAGACTCCAAAACCATGTGGTAAGCTAATTAACATGAATCATAAATCATATTTAAACATATGGGCTTGCCCAATACTCAACATGATTGAAAATAACTAGATTCACTTGAAAATCAGATCATAAACATGGCTAGCTTGAAAATATGCTTTTCTCATCAATAATTCATCATAATTGAGCATACATCATAAATCTCAACTTCTCATAAATCCTTCCTGAATGGGTATCATGATTTGTAAAACTAGTAAACATGATTAGTAATTGAAAACATGATAAAACATACCCATGAATCATAATTCATCAATTAAAACATACTTAGCTCATACCCATGACATAGACTTGGGGAATTCATGCATTGGGTTAAAACCCCATAAAATCAACTCATAGATTTTCATGAGTTAGAGAGGGATTGGGCATGGGTGTGAACGAATTCACCAATTCATAACCCTAAATACTTGAAGGGATTTGATTCTACAAATTCTCTGATTGCCCAAGGAAGAATTGGATCGAAAACCTTGAAGAATTAGCCTTGATCACCTCTCTAGACTTTACTCTTCCATGCATGAGTAAGAATGGCCTAAAATGGATTTACCCCTCTTAAAGTTCATCATTCATAGCTTAAAACGACGAAGTTTAGGCCTTACAATCATAGAAATTATAGAAAAAAACCTTAATAAACTCGCAGGGAAAAATAAACTGCCAATCCTCACGAGGGACTGGATGAGTCGTCACCATGGACCATGGCTTGTGGCCTCAAGTCATCAGGTGCACTGCCACTTCTTCCTCTAAGGGTCCCCTCTCATGATCTTCACTGCCCAAAAGTCCCTGATTCTTCTCCAACCCTTACCACGGCTGAATCAACAAGTCGTGGGGTCTGACCACGACTTGTGGTCATGCACGTGGTGACTTCAAATCACAAATTCCAAAACATAAGGCAAGTACTTTACCACGAGTAACCTAATGACTCGTGGTCAACCCCACGGGTCCAGTAACGACCCGTTCTGTGATCTGGTGTAGAATTTCTAGTTTTCTCCATTTCGACTCCCGGGTCTGATCTTAGGGCTTCCGGGGCATTACAGCAAGACGATGAACATCCTTCACTAAATCTTTTACTTCCTCATATACATGGGAAAAACTCTCCATAGAAAGTCTATTAAGAGCGTCTACCACCACATTTGTCTTGCCCGGATGTAAAGGACACTCATATCGTAATATTTCAAAATCTCCAACCACTTCCTCTAATGTAGATTCAGATCCTTTTGAGTAAACACATATTGTAGAATTTTGTGGTCCGCAAACAAATCTACATGGGCCCCATACAAATAGTGTATTATGACCCGAACGTAGACTCGGGTCATAAAACGGGACAAGGAACCCCGAGAGGCCTCAAGTCGACCAATGGCATAAGCATACATCTAACTTCATTCACTTCAAGCGGAAGACTGAACATAAGACATAGTGGAAACGTAAACTCAACATAGCATATCATAACATTTGGAAGTGCTAGACATAAGTTGAGTACTACATACTGTCTGAAAGTCTCTACTGTATAAGATGGGTTGATGGGACAACACCCCAAACTAACCCGACCAAATACTGTAACATAGAATAACATAAACTTCTAGTCAAACGGCCCTTGGAACACGAGAACTCACCAACAAAGCTGATAATAATAATCCTGAGATGGTCTAAGTATGAGGATGAGCCGAGAGCCAAGTTCATGTTACAATATAGAAGATATGCGGTCAGTATGTGGAATGTACAGAGTATGCAAGGTAAGTAAAACGGACATTTAAAATACATGAAAATCATAAAAACATCATAGGAGTACTACATCATGCTCATATCATAAATATCGTGACATGACATAAGGCTCAAGGTTTTCAAATTATTCGCAAACCGTTCATTATCATAATCATAAGAGAAACTTTATCAAATCATCGCTTGAGCAAATACCATAAACATAACAATGCATAAAACATGTGGAACAATGGGAGGACTTGTCATAACCGACACCATCATGGTAGAGCCTTTAATGATGCCCCAACTGTCTCATTCAACTGGGAAGAGTCGCCTCTGGCTTGCCAGGCGAGGGACGTGCATTATGTGATACCATGAAAGAGGGTATCATTATCATTGTAATGTATCATTATAAACCCATTGTGGCATGTGGTTATCAGACTACGGCGTAGTCCTTTGAATGCCGGGCTACTCGGTGCTAGAAACGACTCCCAAAAACATGCATAATAGACTCATATGTGAATCAATAACATCATTCACTAAGATTCATGGCTAAAATAAACATTCATCGTTCGTTGATCCTCATTAAAACATGATTAGCCAAGAATCAGAGGCCCTTTAGTTGGCCAACATCATAAATCGATAAATCATAAAATCAATTTTATAAACCTAATCATTCTTCATCATGTGGGCATTTCCCAATATTTCACTATGTTTTACAATACTCAATTCATTCAGAAACATGCTTATAAACATGGGTAACTTAAAAATATGTTTTTCATCATCAATAGTTCATAAATCATAAAGGCCATGCATACTTGAAGATCATGTATATAACTTGTAAATCATCAAATCATGTTGGATATTTGAATAAACCCATATCCCAAATCATAAACCATGTTGGGTTCATAAATATCAACAATTGAATAGAAGATCATAAATTGATTCATCATAGATCATGCATAATTATGCCTATTTGAGTAGAAATCGAAATCAATAATTTTATAAGTAAAATATAAATTGTAAAATCTGATCAAAATCCATAATATATGATGTAATTCATAAATCATAAAGGCCCATTAAAAAACATTAGATTTTCACAAAATTGAATTCAAAACCCCATTAGATTTTTGATAGATTTTCATAATTTAATAGAGAATGGGCATGGTTGTGAACGGAAACACCCATTGATAACTCTACATACCTAGGTAAGATTATATCCTAGAGTTCTTGAATGCCCAATGGAGAATGGATAGGGAAAAGCTTGATTCTATGCTTAATCTCTCTAGAATTCTCTTAATTTTCATGTATGGGAATGACTTGATAAAAAGGGACTTAACCTATCTTGTTATGCCCATAAAAATATATAAAACGACATAATTTATGCCTTAGAGCATGGAAAGGTCGAAAATACCCTTAATGAATATTCCCTGAAAAACTGCACAGATCGATCCAACGGGCGTACCAATGAGTCGTTGGAAGCTTCCACGACTCGTGGTATGGCCCATCAGATGCACTGCCTAGGCCCTGATCCCAATTCTTACCACGGCTCAACAGTACCACTTGTCCTTTGATCAAATGGATCATTAAGTCAATCGTTACTATCCCCTTCACAACCTTGAACATCCCTTACCACGAGCCTCACTACGACTCGTGGTTGCTTCAAATGAGTTGTGGTATCGATCCATTACCTGCACTGGAAGTTCTAGAAACCAAACGACGACTGCTGACGACGATTCGTTATAACTCTCGATGGGTCATTGGATGACTCGTTACATCCTTAAATACCAAGGTCCAGCTCCACCCATGATTACATACAACGACTCATTGTTCCAAGCAATGAGTCATTGCATCATCTGTTGTAACCACTGCCACCAGGACTCCCCTTACCATGACTAAATCCAACAGGTCATTGGTTGGACCAACGATCCATTTGGTCGTCTGTCCTGTGCACTTTTCTCCAGTTTCTAGCCAACTTCCCATTTTGATCCCGGGTCTAATCTTAGGCATTTCCAGGATATTACATAGTGCCTCCAAATCTTCAAGGCAACTACTACTGCCGCTAACTTGAGGTCGTGAGTCGGATAGTTCTTTTCATGGACTTTAAATTTCCTGGAAGCATAGGCTATAACTTTATTGTGCTGCATTAATACACAACCAAGACCGATCCTCGAGGCATCACAATATACCACAAACCCATTGGTACCCTCAGGTAGGGTCAACACTAGTGCTGAGGTGAGTCGAGTCTTCAACTCTTGGAAGCTCTTCTCACATGCCTCCGACCATTAAACCTTCACTTTCTTTTGGGTCAACTTAGTCAATGGTGTTGCGATGGATTAAAATCCTTCAACAAACCTCTGGTAGTAACCAGCTAAACCCAAGAACTCCTAATATCCGAAGGACTAACAGGTCTAGGCCAGTTCTTCACCGTTTCTATCTTTTGGGAGTCCACCTACATACCCTCACTTGACACCACATGACCCAAAAATGCTACTGGGTCTAGCCAAAACTCGCACTTTTGAAACCTAGTGTACAACTGGCAATCCTCAAGAGTCTGCAGCACCACCCTCAAATGAGTGACATGCTCCTCCTTGCTCCGAGAGTATATGAGAATATCATTTATGAACACAATCTCGAACATATCCAAATATGGCTTGAACACCCTATTCATCAAATCCATAAAAGCTTCAGGAGCATTCGTTAGTCCAAAAGACATAACTACAAACTCATAGTGACCATATCGAGTCCTGAAGGTTGTCTTCGGTATGTCACTCCCCCGAACCCTGAGCTGATGGTATCCGGATCTGAGGTCTATCTTTGAGAAACACGTAGCAACATGAAGATGGTCAGACAAATCATCAATCTTGGGGAGAGGATATATGTTCTTGATTGTAACATTGTTCAATTGCCGACAATGGATGCACATCCAGAGGGAACTATCCTTCTTCCGGACAAAGAGGATCGGTGCACCCCATGAGGATTTGCTAGGTCTAATGAAACCCTTTTCTAAAAGGTCCTTCAACTGCTCTTTCAACTCCTTTAACATGGATGAGGCCATTCTGTAAGGAGGAATAGATATAGGCTGCGTACCGGGAAGAAGGTCAATACCTAAATCGATCTCCCGCTTGGGAGGAATCCCAGGTGAATCATCTAGAAATACTTCTGAATATTCACACACTACAGGAACTGACTAAATAGTCGGGGTTTCAGATGTGGCATCCGTAACCCTAACTAGATTATAGATGCAACCCTTAGAAATCATCTTCCTGTCCTTAAGGTAGGAAATGAAGCCACCTATAGGCACAACAAAACTACCCTTCCACTCTAAGACTGGCTCATCTGAAAATTGAAACTCTACCCCATGGGTTCTACAATTTACTGAGGCATAACATGCATGTGACAAATCCAAGCCAAAGATAACATCAAAATCTGTCATGGCTAGCTCTACTAAATCTGCTAAGGTAACTTTCTGAAGGACCGTGATAGGGAAATTTTTATATACCCGTCGAGCTACCACTGAATCACCAGCTAGGGTAGAGACTGAGAAGGGTTCTGATAGAATTTCAGGACTGACTCTGAAACTACTAGCAACATAGGGCGTCCCAAAAGATAAAGTATCCCATGGATCTACAATGAATATACATCAAGGTGGAATACTTGTAACATACCAGTGACTATATCTTGGGAGACCTCATGATCCTAACAAGATGATAAGGCGTAGAATCTATTCTGGCAATGACTACACCTGCACTAGTGGATGCACCCTGTTGAGCTGAGCATGCTGGTGGGGCTGCTGAGTTAGTGGCTGGGCCTTGGTCCCTATCATGGCCCTATCTGGCTTCTGGACAATCTCTTAGCATATATTCGATCTTCCCAATCCCGAAACAAGCACCTAAACCTGCTAAGAACTGACCCGTGTGTCTTTGGCCATACCTTCCACACTCTGGGATGCTATACTCTACAGGTTTACTTACCTGACCTCAGGAGCCTGATGTTCATCCCCTCTAGTTGTCCCTAGACCTGGATGGCACACTCAAAGCTGATAATGTTGGGGCTAAAGATCTCTGGTGGGACTACTGATGGTGCCCACCACCAGGTCTCTACTGGGATAATCCAAAGCTATTAGTCCTAGCCCTCTTTCCCTCTCTCTCATGCTCAATTACCTGCACTGCCTATATCTTCTGGGTGTATAGAACTATCCGGGGGAAGTCAATGTCCTGATGAAGCATCACAGTTTAGAAATCTTTGACCAAATAGTCTGTTATCCCATGCACGAACCGGCTCACTCGGGCTCTCTAATCTGCCACCATCTCAGGTGCATACTTGACAAGCGAGTGAACTCCAAAGTGTACTCCTAGACTGTCATCTTATCTTGCTTCGGGTTCACAAACTCAACTACTTTAATCACCCTCATCTCATGAGGAAAGAACTAATCTAGAAATGCGGTATGGAACTCATGCCAACAAATAGGGCCTGCTCCAACTGCCCTACCATCCTTCTACTTTCTAAACCAGATATATGCTACCCCTTTAAGCTGATACGAGGCTAAATCTGTGCACTCTTCCCTGATCACCCCCATGATCTGGGTGATCTTCAGAACTTCATCAATAAACTGTTGTGGATCCTTGTCCACCCTTGACCCAAGGAACTCCAGAGGGTTCATCTGCAGAAAATCTCTAACTCTCACCACTGCTGCATTCCCATTCTGAAGAATATGCGCTACCACCTATTGGTTGACCTAGGTGGTCAAATCCTTAGCTAGCATCTGAATGGAAACCCTAAATTCTGCATGGGCCACCTACTCGGGCACATGATCCTCCGGGGCTAGTGCGGCCTTCTGGTGCCCATCTCCATCACCATTCTAATGGCTATTTTTATTTTTATTCTTCTTCAATTAACTCGACGAGGAGGCATGATCCCACAAATGCGTATATCACGAGCTAAAAGGATAGAGAGACATTTCATCGCATGACATAGATTATGAAAAAAGGAAATTTCCTAAATGATTCGTAGCCTCTTCATCATAAGTGTGGCACGCTTCACACCCATGAAAAAGACTCTACATAACGCGGCTTTTAGACACCCTAAGACACTTCAAAACCTAATGCTCATATTCCAAGTTTGTCACGATCCAAACATAGGCCCGGATCGAGACATGGGACAAAGAACCCCGAGAGGCTCCAAGTCAACCAATGGCATGAACATAACATCTAAGCTCTACATTTTAAATGCGGAAAATCTAACATATAACATAGCAGAAGTCTGAAAATCTGATAACGTCGAATAACTGAATACATAACATAAATTTGAAGCTGAATACATACTATGTCTAATAAGCCTCTACTACTGACGAGTTGATTGGACAAGACCCCAACTAACTGACTAAGTCTGAAACTGAAAATCTTGAATATAACTGATAAGAAGGGCCCTCGAAAGATGAGGACTCACCAATCTTATGGGAGATGCTAGCACTAAAGATCTGGCTAGTGGCGGGACTGCGCCTAAATGTCTAAGCCTGTATCATAAAATGATACAACATAGAGTATGCGGTCAGTACGAGGAAGGTACCGAGCATGCAAGATAAGTAAAACCTCTAAGTAAGTAAAATCAAAGATCATGCATCTCATAAAACATTTCATCATGAGAGTCTGAGAGTAGGGCTTGCATGTTATTATCTAAAAATATGACTTAAACATAACTGAATATCATAACTGAATCGTATGACCCAAAGATGAAAATTGTTAATCATAAGTAAAACTAAATATTGGGTCAAACCTGCTGACACATAATAACATGACTGATGAATATGCATAACGGAAATCATGAGGAACAATGGGAGACTCGTCATATAACCGACATTACCACAATAGAGCTTATGTGGTCTTGACTATTACACTCAAGTGGGTAGAGTCGTCCAAAGCATTGTCAGGGCTAAGGACGCTACCATGATATCGATATCAAGCTGAAGGCCCCTTGGGGCAGGGGAAACTCACAGGCGAGGTTCCAATAATCTGAACATTCCTATATTCGCATGTAGTTTATAAGGCATAGGGTTGACTGACCCTTAGCCTGCTCGGTGCTAGATAGTACTCCAAAAACATGCATACTCTCCATCGATTTTCATCAAAGCTGACCATCATCTACTGATGAAGCTGAATCATAACATGACATATATATTCTAAAAACATAACATCAAGAGCTTTGGCTAAAACCATACCACAAGCTGATCAAGAGTGGGATTCTAGACTCCAAAACAGTGTGGTAAGCTAATAACATGAAATTTAGATAAATCATGAAAAATACTGGATCATATAGGCTTTCCCAATACTTAAACATTCTTGAAATCTACTTTGATTACTCAAAACATGAACATAGACATGGGTAATCTGAAATCATACTTTATCATGAACATCTCATCATAACTAGAAGCATAGATCATAATCTCATCTTTTCATGAACTTCCATAGATGGGCATCTTATTTGTAAAACTTTGAAATCATAATTTGTAATTTAAAATATTATAAAACATGCCCATAAATGATAATTCAACATTAGAAACATGCATAGAGAATACCCATGATAAATACTAAGAGAATTCACAAGTTGGGCTAAAACCTCATAGATTCATCAACCTAGAAATCACATGAAATTGAAGAGGGATTGAGCATGGGAGTTGATGGATACACCCATTCATAACCCTACATACAAGGGAGAATCTAATTTCACAACCCTCTTGAAAGACCAAAGGAATTTGGGGAAGAACTTTATGAATCTAAGCTTGATCACCCTTAGTAACTTCTAGGATTACATGCATGGAGGGGAATAGGCTTAGAATGAGTTAACCCCTCTTAAAACACACCTATATGAGCTTAAAAGACGTATTTTTGATCTTAGGAACTTAGGAATTATGAAAAATCCCTTAATAAATTCGCAGAAAAATACACACTACCAGTCCCAATGAGGGACTGAACGACTCGTGGCCTGCCTTCCGTGGTCATTACTGGAATTCACACCTCTGAGGGTCATCACGATGGACACCATGACTCATGGTGTTCCCAAAGACTCATGGTGACTGAGTCATGATGAGCACTACCAAAATCTCCACCTTCATACGAACCACTGACCACGAGTGACTTAACGAGTCGTGGCCTGACCACGATTCGTGACCTCTCCCACGGGCAACTCCTTGACAAAAAAATACAACAAACTCACCCTTCACTCCACGAGTCACCTAACAACTTGTGGTGCACCTCAAGGGTCACTGGATAACTCGTCCTGTGACCTGGTGCAGAAAATCCTATTTTCTCCATTTCAACCCTCGAGTCGATCTTAGGGCTTTCGGGGTATTACAGAACTCCACGATTAGCTCATATGGTTATATGTTGATTAATAAGCTCTCCAATAGTATAGTACAACATAGTTCAATCTCAATTTTAGTCACAGTTACACACTCAGTTTTCAGTGCATGTATATGACCGTTAAATTAGTCTTTACTTGTACGTTTAGTATTTTTAAACTATCATATCATGTCAGTATTTGTGTATCTCAAGTAGGGTCAATGTACTTCAGTTTAGTATGTTCCCAAATTTATTAGCATGATTTATAATCAAACTTCACATCTCACATACACAATACATTTCAAGTATTGACAGCACATTTCTTATGCTATATCATTTTATGATGTTGATTCAGGTGCTCAGACTCAGCCTTGTGGTTAGACACATCCCAAATCTTGATAAATGGTTCAATGGTGAGTCCTCATCATTTGAGGACTGGAGTAATTTATTTTTAGTTGGGTTGTTTTTTTTTCAAGTTTTCATATTTGTAGAGTTAGCTGGGGACTTGTCCCAGCAATTCCTTTATCAGTAGAGGCTTTTAGACATTCAGAGCTTATAATTAAGGATTTTGTCTTTTAAGACTAAATTTCAAATTATTTCAGTAGCTCTATGAAAATGTTTTCCTTAAAGTTAAATTACTTCCACTCAGATTCCCTTATATTGTAAATCATGTTAGTAATATGCTACACCATGGGTTATCTTGGGGTCAATCATGGTTCTAAGCATCGTGTCACATCTAAGAAGTAGACTTGGGTCATGAAAAACTTTGAATTAGAGCGTCAGGTTTAGGAGTGCACTAGTGTGTTAGAAAGCCGCGTTAAGCAGAGTTTCATGGGTGTGAAGCGCGCCACACTTATAAGGAAAAGGCTATGAAATATTTTAGAAAAATACCCTTCTTTCATGATTCTTATCGTGCGATAGAATGTAGACTCTAAAGTATCTTTCTGACTCATGCTTTACAAATTTACAAATGATGCCTCCTAGAATAGCTAATGGAAGGAGTAACGGAAATGTAAACCAAGAAGCCCCACTAGCTCTAGTAGACCCCCTAAACAAGCAAGTGACTCATGTTTAGTTTATGGATGCATTTCAAAGCCTTCCCTAGATATGACTAACCAGTTAAATCAATAGGCTATTGCACCTACTGATTTGAATGGGAATGTAGCTCCTGCTAGATTACAAGATTTCACTCGAAAGAATCCTCTAGAGTTCCAGGGGTGTAACACCCCGAAAGTCCCTAATATCAAATCCAAGAGTTGAATCAGGAAACCAATAGGGAAATAACACCAAGCCATTGGACTAATTCAAGGAAGGGTCGTTCTATAAAACAACAATTTTTTGGTTTGCCCCATCATATTGAACTTCAGAAATTTGTTTGAATTTACCCAGAACCAACGAGTGATCTTATAACCTGTTTTTGGATATACCGACCGCTGGTTCAAGTTGTTGAAGAAGGATTAAAGGATGATTTAGAGAAGATTCATGAACTAACAGATGAACCAAAGACTCATTAATTGGACTAGCGGTCCATTGTATGGCCATGGGTTTCTCCAGCGTGATTTTTATTTCGACAGTCCAGGGTATTTTTATATAACCCTATGGTTTTAAGTCCTAGTGATGTCATTTTATGCTTCCTAAGGGGCGAATTAAATGGGTTCCCTAGACTAATCCCTCATTCCATTCCAAAACATCTGTAAATATTCTTCTCCCTTCTCCTCTCAATGCTCAAGAACTAGGGTTCCTCTCCAAGGTGCAGCAAGCTTCAAGTTCTTTTTAGGGACTCTTCAACCAAGTGTGTAGGACATCAAAAAAGGTTTCTCTTCACCCTTGTTTCCCAATTATTTTTATGAAACACTAGAAATTCAATTCCCTAGAAATAATGTCTTAAGTTTTCGATTCTACATATGAGTTCTCTTATGTTAGTTATATCTTTCAAGCTGCTTATGATCAATAGCTATGTATATTCATGATTCCCCTCTCAAATTCATAATTCATGTGCATCCTATGATAATAGCATGATTTCTAAGACTCAACCATGATTTAGCAGTGTTCTCAAGAATATAGTCCGTTCGACAAATATGATTTTACCATGATCTCAGTACATATGATTTACTTTATGATTTAAGTCTATGACTTTCATGAATTCAGTATGACCGGCATGTTTATGGTTCTTTAGACTCTCAGGCCTCTTGCTAGTTTGAAAGTAGCCTGACTAGTCTTAGAAAACAGTTTGAGCCCTCAGTATTAGCATTTTCATGGTACTTTAGGCTCTCGGGATCCTTGATAGATAAAGTGGTTCGTACTAGTCTCAGGACACCAGCTTCAGATTTATCAATTTATATGTATCCTTAAGTTCAGTTTGCAAGAGTACTTGGTACCGAGAAGGTCGGGGTTCCAGCACACCCAGGTCTCAAAATTACATGCCACCGTAGGATAAGGATTCTCGATAGTGAAGAATGTTTTCTGTAGGCCGAGGAATATGGGATCTTCGCTAGTTAGAGTGTCTCCCCCGCCTCAATAGGCACATGCAGCATTCACCGTTAGTTGAGATCGTGACCCTGACTTCACGAGTGATATCATACAATTCATGGTTCTTAACCTTGGAAAGGTATGGAAACCCTTCCATCCTTGGTTACATGTTGGTCTTCATAAGGCTCACATTAGAGTTTGTCAATTAATAGGTTCTCCCACAATATAGTTTCAATTTCAGTTTCAGTGCAGTTATTTCAGTTATAGTTTTTAGTTAATGATTTCAAGTTCAATCTTCAGTACATGTACATTACATTTAAAAACCAATTCTCCTTGTATTTCATAAAATGTTTTCAAATCATACCATGTCAGTGTTCATGCATCTTAGATAGGGTTACTGTATGTTACCTCAACTTTTGTATTCAACCGTGTTTTATGTACAATCTTTTGCTCAAATTTATAATATGTTCTCATTTTCAGTCGCATTTCTCATATACTCAGTATAGTTCATGTACTAACCGCATACTCTATGCGCTATATCGTTTTATGATATAGATCTAGGTGTTCAGACTCAGCCTCGCAGGTAGACACGTTTTAGATTCTAATATCTATAATTGGTGAGTCCTCATCTAACGAGGATGCGAGTTATTCCTTCTTCATTTCAATATTATTTAGTTTCAGATTTTGGGATTAGTTGGGGACTTTTCCCAGGAGCTCATCAGACTAATAGAGGCTTTCAAACAGTATAGTATAGTTTCAACTTATGACTCAATGTTTTTAACAAACTATGTCCTTAAGCATAATTATCAATTATTTTTCAATTTTGTTCCACTTAGATATGGTTTATTAGTTGTTGTTATGTTAGAACTATGCTATGCCATGGGTTAGCTTGGAGCCACTCATGGTTCTAAGTCCTGTGTCGCGGTCTGGGGTCCATGTTCAAGCCATGACAAACTTTGTATTAGAGCATCAGGTTTAGGTGTGTCCTAGGGTAACTGAATACCGCATCAAGTAGAGTCTCTTTCATGGGTGAGAAGCGTGCCATACTTATGAGGGAGAGGGTACAAGGCATTTTTAGGAAATTCCCCTTCTTTCATTAATCTTTTCATGCGTAGGGTGTGAACCTATAAAAGTTCCTCTTCTAACTCGAACACTAAGTGTTCGCAGAGAATGCCTTCTAGAATAACTAATAGAAGGAGGGACGGTAATAGGAATCAACCAGCTCCGCCAGTTCTAGCAAACCCGATGAATAAGAAGGTTACCCATGCAGAGTTTCAGGCTGCTTTCCATGTTTTGGCACAGGACGTCATGGCACAGATCAACCACCAGGCAATTGCAAGAACCCTAACGGGAATGCTATGGTGATAAAGGTGCGAGATTTCATTAGAATGGACTCGCCAAAGTTATAAGGGTTGAAGGTGGATAAGGATCCATAAGAGTTCATAGACGAGATCCAGAAAATCACTCAGATTATGGGGATCTCCAAGGAGGAGAGTGCACATTTAGCCTCTTATCAACTAAAGGGGGTAGCCCATATATGGTTCAGATAGTGGAAGGAAGGTCATAGGGTAGCGCAGCTCCGGTGAGTTGGAATGAGTTCGTAGAACATTTCTATACAGGTTCATTCAATCCCCAGGAGTTGAGGGAAGAAAAGTGTCACAACCAGAGTCTATACCCTGGAAGAAACACAGTACTTGCAATGACAAGTAACCCAAGCCAACCCATGGTCTATCATAAGATTAAATAATAAATGTTCATACATCTGAAAGAAAAACTAAATGTTTGAGTCTATGTTTGAAATCCATATACAAATGATGAGTTGCTGGGACAAGCCCCCAGCAAACTCTAAAGTCTAACTGAAAGAAAATAAATGAAAAATAAAATATCGTCCTCGAAAGATGAGGACGCACCACTACTGCTGCTGATATATCCTGGACAAAATCTACTAACGGTACTGGGGCTGAGAACCTGCACTTGTATCATAATACGACACAACATAGAAGGTATACATCAATACTTTGAATGTACTAAGTGAGTGGGAGAAAATATAACATAAAGAACAAATAATTGAACTGTAATGTCATGTAATGACCAACTAAAATACTGAACACTAATAAACTAAAATATAACTGAGATGGTCAAAAATAACGTTGAGTGGTGGTCATAACATGCCTTAAATCTAAGATACTGATATGAGCTAACTGTACTGAACTGAACTAGACTGAGTAAATTTGGAACTGTACTGACTGAGCTAAACTAAAACTGTACCGACTAGTGCAAGAGGCTATAACCGACATATAACGTGAGCTAGATGTGGAGTCCGATGTATACACCCCATGGGTAGAACCCAATATGCGTTGCAAGGGTATAAAGGCATGATCTGAATTATCAAAAATCTAGGGCCATAGGGAAAATAAAATAACCTATGGTGGCAACATAGTTCTGGGAACCTGGGTGTGATGGAACCCCGGTTCGCTCGGTGCTAAGTCCTACTCCCACTGGATAGTCCTAGGCTGACTGCTAAGCTGATAGCTCAAAACTGGGTCCAAGACTAAGTCAGGGATACCTTTCTTAAAGTACCCTTAGAGTTTTATCAGACCAGATTCTGTAACTGGTGTTTTAAGACTGGCCAGAGCTGCTTATCTGGAAGCGTCGTAACCATCTAAAGAACCAACTGAAACTAAAGTTGGGGGTTCTAAGACTAGTCAGAGCAGCTTATCTGGAAGCGTCGTAACCATCTAAAGAACCAACTAAAATATGATAACTGATATTTGATTTTAATAACTGATAACTGGGAGGCACCAGTAACACCTCAAGAAAAGACTGTAATCTAACTGATCAGCTGACATTTCTGAATAATACTGCTGGAATAACATGCATCTTACTGAGATTTCAACTTATTTTTACAAGGGAATCCCAACACTGATAGAATAAAGAAACATGAATAACTAGTCAAGTATGCAAGATTCTAATTTACTAAACTCAGAAACTAGGGCTAAATTATTTTACATGAAACTAGTTTCCATATAATTTCTATGAATTTGGAAAATATAGCTGCTAATAAAGTGGATAATATTCCACCTGAAATTTATCAAATTATGTCTGAAAACTTTCTACATTTTGAAACCTCAGGGCTATAACTGATAGAAGATTAAGGAAGGGTTTTGGTAACACAAGGGAACAACAATTACCTTGTTAAATTCCCACATACCTGGTGAAGAAATTCCGAAGAAAATCCCTCGAGAATATGAGAAAAAAATCGACTGCCCTAGCTCCTGCTCTGAGTTTTTCTAAGAGAATTATTATGATCCGACTTTTGAGGGAATGATAAGGGTGAAGTATATCATCGATTATCCCTCTAAATTCCCTGAAAAAAACCCAAAAAGATGTAGTTTAGGGACTAAAAAGGTTAGAAATTACTATAATATTCCTAGGGGAAAATCTGGAAAAACTGCCGACAGGGATCGACGGGTCACCCAACGAGTCGTGGTCTCAATCGTTGGTCCTAGGGCCTGGATATTTGGCTCACTAAAACTGGCAACGAGAGGGACAATGACTTTTTGGATGAACCAATGGGTCGTTTGTTCCTCACATGGCTACTGGAAGAAAAAATTGGGAAGCTTAACAACGGGCAATACAACGACTCATTGGTATACCCAACGGGTCATTGTGTCGAGTCGTCACCTCCACTGGAGAAGTTCTTAAGATCCCTGAACTTTGCACAACGGGTGGTCACAATGACTTTTTGTGTGATACAACTTCATTGTTGACACTCGTTATCACTGAAGAAGATTTTTGGGAGTCCCAACTAACGACTCACACCACAAGTCGTTGTATCACACGACAACTTGTTGGTTGAGTCGTGGGTTCCTTGAAAAGGGAGTTCTAAGCTGGGGACCAATGAGTGATAGGACGACTCATTGTTTCTCACAACGGGTCGTTCCATGTCCCGTTGGTTCCCGAAGGACCAAGGCAGGGCTGACCACGATTGAGACAATGGGTCGTTGGAGTTTACCACAACTTGTTCTATTGGTCGTTCTGAGGAAACATTTCTGGTTTCTTCTGGATTTTACTTGCAAGGTTTTATTTTGTTTAGGAAAGTTTTGGGGTGTTACAATATCTCCCCTTTCGGATCATTCGTCCTCGAATGAAGGCTAATACTACTGAAAAACTGAGAAAAGAGCTGCAATTCCCAGCTAAGACTATGAACTTATTTCTGAATGAATGATTGGCTCCGAACTTATTTAACCCTGCTAACTAAGTTGATGCAACTAAAATGCACATTAAAAATCTAAATAGAGCTTATGGGTATGGAACTGAACAAAGTATTGAGGAGGAATTTAGTACCTGATGCTTGAACTGAACTAGAAGGGAATAAATGAGGGTATATGGCCATCATGTCTGCTTCTACCTCCCATGTGGCTCCCTCAACTAGCTAGTTCCTCCACAAGACTTTAACTGAAGCGACTTCCTTGTTTCTCAGCTTACGAACCTGATGGTGTAGGATTTGAACTAGGACCTCTTCATAAGAGAGACTATCCTTCACTCCAACACTATCTAGTGGCACAACTGAAGTTGGATCATCGATGCACTTCTTCAATAGTGACACATGGAAGACTGGGTGCATAGATGCTAACTCTGGAGGTAACTCTAACATATATGCCGCACTGCCAATTTGCCTTAGAATCTTGTAGGGTCCCACATATCTCAAACTAAGTTTCCCTTTCTTTACAAACCTCATCACCCCCTTCATGGGTGAAATTTTTAGATAAACCCAATCATCTACTGCAAATTCTAACTCTCTTCTCCTCACATCAGCATAGGATTTCTGTCGGCTTTGGCGTTGTTTTCAACCTCTCCCTAATATGTTGCACCTGCTGCGTAGCTTCATGAACTGAGTCTGTCCATATCCGGGTAGATTCACCAACCTCAAACCACCCTATAGGAGACCTACACATCCTACCATGTAATGCCTCAAAGGGGCCCATCTAAATACTGAAGTGGTAACTATTGTTGTACGCAAACTCGATGAGAGGTAGGTGATCATCCCAACTTCCCTTTAAATCAATCACACAAGCTCTTACCATATAATCCAAGGTATGAATAGTGTGCTCAGCTTGTCTATCTGTCTGAGGGTGAAAAGCTTGTTGAGCTTGACCTGGGTACCGAGTCCTTTCTAAAAAGACTTCTAGAAATGCAAGGTGAACTAGGTAACTCTATCTTAAATGGTGGACAAAGGCACTCCATGCAGTCAGACTAACTCCCAGATATATAGCGTAGCATAATCCTCAGCTGAGTCTGTAGTTTTAACTGGGAGGAAATGTGCTGACTTGGTCATTCAGTCTACTATCACCTAGATTGAGACATGTTGCCAACGAGTATGAGGTAAACTTGTAATAAAGTACATATTTACTTCTTCCCACTTCCGTGTGGGTATGTTGATATCTTGAGTCATACCCTCAGGTCTCTGATGTTCCACCTTAACCTGCTGGCAGTTCGGGCACTTAGCCAAAAATTCTGTTATGTCACTTTTCATGTCGTTCCACCAGTAAATATCCCATAGATCATAGTACATCTTAGAGGCACCTAGGTTTATTGAATATCTCGAACTGTGTGCTTCTACCATTATATGTTGTTTACAGTCACCTAAATGCGGTACGCATAGTCTACCCTAGTAACGGAGCACACCATCTCCTCCTTTGGAGAAAGCCTCCACTTCTTTTCTGAGAACTGCTTCATTTAGTTTAAGAAGTATGGGATCTTCATCCTGCCTTGACTTAAATTCAACGAATAACGAGGAATCTGATCCACTCTGTACTACTACTCTGCCCTCATCTGAATCAACCAACTGCACTCCCAATCGAGCTAAGTTGTGAAGATCGTTTGCCAGTTTCTTTCTACTTTCCTCAAAATGAGCCATGCTCCCCATGGGCATCCTACTTAGGACATCAGCCACCATATTGGCCTTGCCCGGGTGGTACAACACACTCATGTCGTAATCCTTCAATAGCTCCATCCACCTTCTCTGACGAAGATTCAAGTCTTTCTGACTGAACACATACTGTATGCTCTTGTGATCAGTGAAAACATCAACCTGAGCCCCACAAAGGTAGTGCCTCCATATTTTCAATGCAATCACTATTGTTGCAAACTCAAGGTCATGAGTCGTATAGTTCTTTATATGAACCTTGAGTTGTGTGAAAGAGTAAGCTATCACCTATAGTCTACAAATGATGAGTTTCTGGGACAAGCCCCCAGCTAACTCTATAGTCTAACTAAAATAAAATAATTGAAAAATAAAATATCATCCTCAAAAGATGAGGGCTCACCACTGCTGCTATTGATATCATCGAGAAAAAATCTACTAATGGTGTTGGGGTTGAGAACCTGCGCCTATATCATAATACAATACAACATAGAAGATTTGTGTCCGTACTTTGAATGCACTGAGTAAGTGAGAGAAAATATGAAATATAGAATAAATAACTAAACTATAATGACATGTGATGATCAACTGAAATACTAAAACAAGATCAACTAAAATATAACTGAGATGGTCAAAAGTGACCCTGACTGGTGGTCATAACATGCCCTGAATTTGAGATGCTAATCTGAGCTAACTGTACAGAACTAAACTGTACTGAGTAAATCTGGAATTGTTATGAGCTGAGCTAAACTGAAACTGTACTGACTAGTCGGAGAGGTTATAACCTACATATAACCACGTGAGCTAGACGTTGAGTTCAATGTATACAGTCCATCGATACGGCCCAATATACCTTGCCAGGGTATAAAGGCATGAGCTGGGTGATCAACACTCTAGGGCCATAAGACTAATAAAATAACCTACGGTGGCAATATAGTTCTTGGAAGATGGGTGCGCTGGAACCCCGGTCCGTCGTTGCTAAGTCCTACTCCCACTGGATAGTCGTAGGCTGACTACTAAGTTGATAACTTGAAACTGGGGTCTAAGACTTAGTCAAGGATACCTATCTGGAAGTACCCTGAGAGTCTTATCGGATTGGATCCTATAACTGGTATTCTAAGACTGGCCATAACTGCTTATCTGGAAGAGTGGTAACCATCTAAAGAACGAATTAAAACTGAAGCTGGGGGTTCTAAGACTGGTCAGAGCTACTTAACTGGAAGCATCGTGACTGTCTAAAGAACCAACAAAAATCTAATAACTGATATCTGAGTCTAATAATTGATAAACGGGAGGCACCACTGACACCTCAAGGAAAGACTGTAGTCAAACTGATCAACTGACATTTTTGAATAATACTAAGTATACTAATCTTCTGACTGAAACTGGACTAGCCTGCATCTGACTGAGATTTCAACTTATTTTAACAAGGGAATCCCAACACTTATAGATTCAAGCATGGCTGTCGTCAGCTTATGCCTTAAGGTTCAAGCAACTTCATACCACTTCGTCAGTCAAATATGCAAGATTCTAATTTACTGAATTTAGAAACTAAGGCTAAATAATTTTACAATAAGCTAGTTTCCACATAATTTCTAGGAATTGGGAAACTATAGCAGCTAATAACATGGATAATATTCCACCTGAAATTTATTGAATTCAGTCTGAAAACTTAATACATTTCAAAATATCAAGGCTATAACTGATAGAAGATTAAGGAAGGGTTTTGGGGAAATAAGGGAAGAACAATTACCTTGTTTAATTCCCACATACCTGGTGAAAAAATCTCAAAGAAAATCCATTGAGTATCTGAGAAGAAAATCGACTGCCCTAGCTCCTGCTCTGAATTTTTCTAAGAGAACTTTTACGATCTGAATTTTGAGGGAATGAGAGGGGTCAAGTATATCATCAATTACCCTCTAAATTCCATGAAAATTATCCAAAACAATGTAGTTTAGTCATTAAAAAGGTGAGAAATAACTAAAATATCTCAGGGGAAAATATGGAAAAATAGCCAACAGGGACCAACGGGTCATCCAATGGTCATTGGTTGAGACCATGACTCGTTGGGACCAGTCGTTGGTCCTGGGGCCTAGATATTTGGATCACTGGAACTAGCAGTAAGAGGGACCACGACTCGTTTGTTCCTCCCGTGGCCATTGGAAGAAAAATCTGGAAAGCTTGAGAACGGGCAACACAATGACTCGTTGGTATACCCAATGGGTCGTTGTGTCGAGTCATCACCTCCACTGGAGAAGTTCTTAATATCCTTGAAGTTGGCACCACGGGTGGTCACAACCACTGGTTGTGTGATACAACGGGTCATTATTGCCACTCGTTGTCACCGAAGAAGATTTCTGGGAGTCCCAACTAACGAGTCACACCACGAGTCATTGTATCACATGAAGACTCGTTGGTTAAGTCGTGGATTCCTAGAAAAGGGAGTTTTGAGATGGGGACCAATGAGTGACAGGACGACTCGTTATTTCTCACAATAGGTCGTTCCATGTCCCGTTGGTTCTCAAAGGACCAAGGCAGGGCAAGCCACGACTGAGAAGACGGGTCCTTGGAGCTGACCACGACTCGTTGTATTGGTTGTTCTGAGGAAACATTTCTGGTTTCTTCTATATTTTTCTTGCAAGGTCTGAGTTTGGTCTAGGAAAGTGTTCGGGTGTTACACAAAGGCTGCAAAGTTCATGAATTTGAAGCAGAATGATATAATGGTGCAGGACTATGCCTTAAAGTTCACTCAGCTATCAAAATTATCTCCTGATATGGTTGCCAAGCCAAGGGCTCACATGAGCAAGTTCGTAAATAAAGTCTCATACTTCGAGGTCAAGGAGTGCAGGATTGCTATGCTTACCAGTGACATGGACATTTCTAGACTTATAATCAATGCTCAACAAATCGAGGAAGAGATGTTAAAGGAAAAGGAAATGGATTACAAGAGGGATAAGATAGGGGACTCTTAGTATACTCAGTAGAGGACGAGTGTTGGACCTCATTCATAGTCGCGTCAGAGGTCGTCTCCTTGCACCATCGATAGCCAGTGTTCCATCCAGACCCAGGGTAAGTGTAACACCCTAAAACTTTCCTAGAACAAACTAATACTTTGCATGAAAAACCAGAAAGAACCAAAAAAGTTAATCTCAAAATGACGGAGACAATGAGTCATTATCAGTAGTAATGACCCGTTGTCTGGTTCGTGGTAAGCCCTGCCAGTTGTCCTTCGAGAACCAATGAGACATGGAATGACCCGCTGTGAGGAGTAACAAGTCTTCTTGTCACTCGTTGCCTTCCCAGCTCAGAAATCTGTTAAACCCTTTCCCGGAACCCACGAGTCAAACAACGAGTCGTCATCTATTGTAACAACTAGTGAGGTGACTCATTAGTTGGAGCTCTAAGGTGTTGTTGAAAATCTCTTACCAGTGACAACAAGTGGCAACAACGACCCGTTGTATCATACGATGAGTCATTGTGTCCACCCGTGGTGACAAGCCCGAAAATCATTGAAAATCCTAGTAGAAAAGACAAGAGGTGACTTTAACTCGTTGGATGAACCAATGAGTCGTGGTGTCATCCATTAGAGAGGGGTCTAGTGTTAAGCTCAAATCCCTGTCACTGGCCATGAGAGGTACTAACAACCCATTGGTTCATCTAATGAGTAGTGGTCCCCTTCATTGCCAATTTCTAGTGAGCCCGAAGTTCAAGCCCATGACCAAAGACCTGTCCCAACAAGTCGTGGTGTCAACCAACGACTCGTTGTGTGACCCGTTGGTCCCCATCAGGCAGTTTTCAGACTTTTATCTCTAGGGCATTTTCATAACTTTTGGCTAATTTAGTACCTAAAATACATCATTTTGGGCACTTGTTGAAGAGAATAAAAGGGGTAATCGACTAAATCCCTCTCATTTAACTCAACTCTCGATCTCTAGAGCAAAGAAGTTCCTAACAGTTCTCTCAGATCAAGCTAGGGCTTTCAAGTTTTCTCCTCAAATTCTCACGATACTTTTCAGGAAATTCTACTCCAGGTATGTGGGAATTTAACAAGAGAATTGTACTTCCATTTTGCCCTGAAACTCTTTTGAAAAGCTTATTAGTTTTATCCCTAAAGTTCACAATTAGGGTTCATTTGTCAGTAAATTATGGATTTCTTTATGTTATAATTTTCATGAATATTTAGGGCTGTTGTTAGCTATACTTTTTGTCATTATCTCTTTTCATGAAATTGTATGATTTTAGCCTAGTTTTTTTAATACAGTGAATTGAGTATTTCAGCATGTTCTTAATACAAGTGTTGCTTGATTCTGATTGTTCTTGAAATCACCAGGATAGTACAGTTGCATGACCAAGAGTAGATGTATTGATTATTTAGTCTCAATCAGTACTTAGGAAATTCCAGTATCTTTCATAAATGTCAGCTGATCAGTTTGACTATAGCTAGTCTCTTGAGGTATCAGTAATACCTACCAGTCCCAGTTTTTAGTTATCAGTTATCAGTTTGTTCTTTAGACGGTTACAATGCTTCCAGATAAGAAGTTCTTATTAGTCTTAGAACCAACACTTTTAGTTATCAGTTCATTCTTCAAACGGTTATGACTCTTCCAGATAAGAAGCTTTGGCCAGTCTTAGAACACGAGCTTATTGTTATCCGGTCCAATAGACTCTCAGGGTACTTCCAGATAAGTATTCCTGACTTAGTCCAGGACCCCAGCTTTGAGCTATTAGCTTAGTAGTCAAGTTAGGACTATCTAGTGGAGGTAGTACTTAGCATCGAGCGGACCGGGGTTCCAGTGCACCAAGATTCCCAGAACTACATCGCCACCACAGGTCATTGGCCCATTGGGCCCCAGACTTGTGATCACGTAGGTCAGCCACTATACCCCGGCAAGGTACAATGGGCTTTATGTAATGGGGTGTATACATCGGAATCCACATTTAGCTCACATGGTTATATGTCAGTTATAAACTCTTCCACTTGTCAGTACAGTTCAGTTCAGTTCAGCTTTGCTCAGTTCAGTCACTCAGTTCCAGGACATGCTTATGACCACCAGTCAGGGTAATTATTGACCATATCAGTTAACTTAATTTTTTTCAATATGCAGTATCAGTTGGTCATTTCATGTTATTCCAGCTCAATTGTTTATTTTCCATGCTTATTGTATATCTCACTTAGTTAGTACATTCAAAGTATTGACGCATACTTTCAATGTTGTATTGTATTATGATACAAGCATAGGTTCTCAATCCTAGCATCGTCAGTAGTTCCTCTCGACGATTCCAACAGCAGCAGTCCATTTGGTGAGTCCTCATTTTCTGAGAATGTTATTTTCTTTTTGTTAGTTTCTTTTTAGTCAGACTTTAGAGTTAGCTGGGGGCTTGTCCCATCAACTCATCAGCTAGTAGTGGCTTTTAGACACAGTTGTGTATATTGTTTTCAGTTATGTTTTACACTTCCGATAGTATTGATTTATATATATTTATTTTAAAGCTTCCGCTTATGTTTACTTAGTATAAAAATGTAGATGGTAGACAATGTGTTAGCTTGGGGTCACTTGTGGCACCAAGTATTGTGTCTCGGCTAGGGTGTAGACTCGGGTCATGAAAAACTTGGTATCAGAGCACTTTGTTTCGAGTATCCTAGGATATCTGAAATTCGCATCAAGTTGAGTACTTTTCACGAGTGTGAAGCGTGCCATACTTATGAAGGGGAGGCGACAAGACATTATTAGGAAAACTCCCTCTTGTTCATATTCCTTATCGTGCGTTGAAGTTGAATCCCAAAATGTCCTCCTAACTCATGCTCTATTCATTTCAGTGAAACTATGCCTCCAAAATGAGGAAACCGAAGGAGGACTTGCAACGCCAACCGACCCGCCCCACCAACTCCAACAACCTCTCAGGACGACCAAGTGTCCTCAGCGGAATTCCAAGCAGTAATCCAGCTGCTGGATGAAACAGTAACTAATCAAATGAACCAGCAGGTGGTTCCAGTGAATACAAATAGGTCTGCAGCAACTGCTAGGGTTTGGGACTGCACCTGAATAACCCTCTAGATTTCCATGGATCCAAGGTAGGAGAGGACCCGCAAGAGTTTGTAGATGAGGTGCGAAAGATAATCCTGATTATGGGTGTTAGTTCCACGGAGAGTACTGATCTGACTGCCTACCAGTTGAAAGGGGTGGCTCAGATTTGGTATGACCAATGGAAGGAAAGGAGGATAGCAACAGCAGGGTCAGTGGAGTGTGAAGAGTTCACAACTACATTTCTATACAGATTCTTTCCTCGGGAATTGAGGGAGGCCAAGTATGACACCCCGGATAGTTTAAGCGATAAATTCATACTTTTGAGGTACGACTAAGAGTGACTAATAGGCTAAGAAGGAAGTGTTATGAGTTATTTGAGTTACTTTATGATTGTATTTAATATTGGACGTCGATCAAGTTGTAGAACAAAATTCAGCAAATGTTATCGCGAAATTGTCCTTCTTGAGATTTCCTGAAATTTAGGTCAAATGTCTTGAAGATTTTCTCCCAATATATAAGGAGTTAGGGGGTGTGTGACCTATCAAATTAAAGGTCTATGAGTCTAGTTTCCATAAGATAAAACCGTTAATCAATTCTACTTCATAATGAAGTGATATACGCGTTTTCACAAGACCGCGCAAGCAGCCACGTCACAAGGGTCTAAGACGGTGGAGGACTATTAAAAGCCCCTTGGTCGATTGGTTGCCTTATTTTCTTATTTTACATAACTTATCACATCCATAACCTATCTCAAGGTCCTTAAATGTATTTCCAAGGGTTTTGGGGCTAGAAGCCACGGCTCAACATGATTTTGATGTCGGGAAGTCGGGAGCTTGGTGTAGTCCGTGGTTTGGTGTCTTTTCCAGGCTATTAGTGGCTGTTTTGTGGTGAATATGTTGGTAATCCTTCTTCATTTTGTTCTCCTTAGTGTTTAAGGCTATTTATAGGTGTTTTCACCTCGTTAAGTTGTTGTCGCAGAGTTTCTACCATCGAATTCCAATGAATCTTGTCGGGTAAGCTTCATTTGTTTTGTTGTGTTGGCTGCCTTTTGGAAGAATCTTTGACTTCATTTAGGCATTAGGTTCATGGTGTTGAAGGATCAAGTTCGGATACACTTGAATCTAAGGTATGTTAGGCTTGTCTCTCCCTTTGTTGACATGAATTCCGTAGTCGTTGTCGTCGGTATTGACATTTGTGTTGGCTGTTTTGTGATGCTTTATGTTATATTGTAATTTTACTCTTATGATGATATTTATATGGTGATAAAGGTGTGTATGAGGTTCTGGCTTGGTTGGTGTCTCAGGCTTGAGTGCGTAGAATCGTAACCATGAAAAATTATTAGGCTCGTGTCGAGAGGCCGTGTGTGAGGCGTGGGAGTCTTGTAGAATGTTGTGAGATGTTTGAGTGAATAATATTAGGTGATTATATTTTCAAGTGAATGAGGGTTTATAATGGTTAAGGTCAATGGTTTGGGCGATAATTTGTTAAATTTGAGTCGGCGGCCATGTCGATGGCACATTGGTTGTCGTGGTGACACTTGGGTTGACTTGGCCATGTCCCTTGTTGTAATGGTTAGATTGTGGGGTTTGAGAGCCGATTATGGGATGCTTGAGTGTGTATTATTATTGTTGTTTATTGTGTGTGTGTTGTGTTTGAGGCCTTGTGGAATGTGGATACCCAATGGGTAAGAGTTGTTCCAGCTAGGGGTCGAGCCCCTGGTGCCTTGTGGCTTGTGGATACCCAACGCACAAGAGTGTTTTCGGCTGAGGGGTTTAGCCAAAGGAGTGAAATGACCTATAGGGTTGAGAATGATGTCCTCTGTAGTGTCAAGTTGAGACATGATTCGAGAGTGGTCCGACATGTTTGAGCCTTCCTGGGATCACAATTGGTTCTCCCAGATGGATTGAGCTTCTCTAACTATGTGCAGCCGAGAGAGAGTCCGGCAGTGCTTTGTTGATGATGTTGATTAACAAGTGTTTACTTTTGATTTTTTTGAAGTTATATTGTGGTTGTTGTTTGTGTTATGTATTATCTGATAGTAGTGGATAATATATATTGGATGGTGTTAGCTGAGGCCATTGAGAGGTCTAGAGGCGATGACATGTGAGTTGTGTCTGCTAGGTGCCGTTGTGTTATTGTTTACTTTTGGACTTGCCGGGCTTATGGGGGCCAGGTAGATTCTGTTTGTATGTTTTCTTGTACTTGCCAAGCTTATAGGGGCCAGTTAGGTTTTATGTGTTTATTTAAGTTGAGTTCTCCTTCTGCGATATTTGGTATATCTGTTGATCTCTAATCTTAGTCTTCCAGTTGTTGCTGCCTTTCATGCTCGGTACATTATCATACTGATGCCCAAGTTGGGGTGCTACATTCATGCCTGCAGGTGATAGTGGGCTGGTAGATCATGTTCTTGGTTTCTAAGTGGAGTTCTAGCTGAGTCAGTGTGCTCAAGTTCTTTCAGAGTTAACAGAGGTTGAGTTACGGGTAGTTCGGGGCCCTATCCCGGACAGTTGATTTCTATTATATTTTTAGAGGCTTGTAGACATTTGTTGTGGGTGAAGTGTCATTTTTGTGGGCGGGGTGGGACTAATTGTATAGATTGTCTTCCATTCCGTGGCCCTGATGACATATTGTATTTTTTTTGGTTGCTCGGGTGAGCCAGCTTTCACTATATTCTATCATCTTATTCTGATTTTACAGTTGTTGTGTTGTCGAACATCATCAGTTCTGGCCTTTATTTTATTATTTTGGGTGTTGTGTATGCTCATATCAGGGGTGGCACCAGGTGCCAGTCACGTCTCCCCAAGTTTGGGGTGTGACACCAAGGTCGCAGAATTCATTAATCTAAGGCAGAGTAACAAAATCGTGGAGGAGTATGCATTGGAGTTCACTCGGTTGTCGAGGTATGATCCAGAGATGGTAGCCGATCCGAGGATCGCATGGTCAAATTCGTCAATGGTGTGTTAGACTTGGTATTTATAGAGTGTAGAACTGCGATACTTATCAAGGACATTGACCTCTCCAACCTCATCATTCATGCCCAGTAGATTGAGGCAGAGAAGTTAAAGGATATTGAGCGGGAGAACAAGCGAGCTAGAACAGGTCTATTGGATTATGGCCACCAGACTTCCAGCGATAGTAGTCGCCCACAGCAAAACCAATAGAAGACTCCAACACCCACATCAACCAAGGCCCCTTCTTTCCTGTCCCGAAAGGATCGGAAGGGTGGAGCACCTGGCTCTCAGTACCAGAGTTTTAGTGCTAGCAACCGACCCAGCTGGTCCTAAGTGTGGAAAGAACTATTAAGGGGAATGCCGCATGGGCAAAGAGGATTTCTTTGGATGTAGGCAGTTGGGCCATAGGTTAAAAGAGTATCCTTCAACAGGATGGGGGAGAGCTCAGTCTATTTTACGTCATTTCCACCTTGATGTATATGCCCTACTAGATCTAGGAGCCACACTATCATTCATGAATCCTTATGTAGCTGTTCAGTTTGAAATTAGTCTAGAAGTTCTCTCAGAAACGTTCTCAGACTCTACCCTAGTTGGTGAGTCAGTTAGAGCCATCCAGGTATATAGAAACTACCCAGTCTCAGCATTGAGCAAGATCATTCTAGCTGATCTAATAGAGTTAGACATGGTAGAATTTGACCTCATTCTTGGCATGGATTGGTTAAACTCCGGTTATGCCTCTATTCAATGCAGAACTAGAGTCGTCAGGTTTCAGTTCCCTAATGAGCCAGTCTTACAATGGATATGTAGTGTTTCAGCGCTTGAGGGTCGGTTTATTTCCTACCTTAAGGCAAGGAATCTCATTTCAAAAGGATGCATCTATCACCTAGTTCTGGTTAAATATTCTTGCTTCGAGACCCTAACTATTCAGTCAGTTTCAATTGTTAGTGAATTCCCTGATGTGTTTCCCGAAGATCTTCCTGGAGTCCCTCTCGAGCGGGAAATAGACTTTAGCATAGACCTTCTTCCAGACACTCAGCCCATCTCTATTCCTCCTTATGGAATGGCTCCAACTGAGCTTAAGGAGTTGAAGGAACAGCTAAAAGACCTTTTAGATAAGGGTTTCATCAGGCCCAACATCTCCCCATGGGGTGCTACAGTGTTGTTCGTGTAAAAGAAAGACAGTACTCTCAGAATGTGTATCGACTACCGTCAATGGAACAAATTTACAATTAAGAACAAGTATACCCTACCCAGAATTGATGACTTGTTCGATCAGCTTTAGGGATCTAGACGATTTTCCAAGGTAGATCTAAGGTCGGGGTACGATCAGCTTAGGGTCAAGGAATATGACATATCGAAAATAGCTTTCAGAACTCGGTATGGTCACTATGAATTTGTGGTTATGTACTTTGGACTAACTAATGCCCCTGCAACTTTCATGGACCTGATGAACAGAGTATTTAAATAGTATCTGGACATGTTCGTCATTGTGTTCATGGACGATATTTTTGTGTACTCCAGAAATGAGGAGGAGTATGCTAACCATCTGAGGATAGTGTTGTAGAATCTTAGAGACTGCCAGATGTTCGCTAAATTTAGCAAATTTGAATTCTGGTTGAAGTCTGTGGTTTTCCTTTGCCATGTGGTTTCTGGTGATGGTATTCAGGTAGATCCTCCAAAGATAGCAGCGGCGAAAGACTGGCCGAGACCCATTTTTCCAACAGATATCAAGAGTTTCCTGGGTCCGGGAGGATATTACCGACGGTTTGTAGAGGCATTTTCTTCTATTGTGTTTCCTCTGACCAAACTAATTTAGAAAAGGTGAAGTTTCAGTGGTCAGATGCATGTGAGAAGATTTTCCAAAAGCTGAAGACTCGACTCACTACAGCTCCATTGTTGACCTTACCAGAAGGAACATATGGGCTCGTAGTCTATTGTGATGCTTCTAGAATTGGCCTCGATTGCATTGTGATGCATCGGGGTAAGTGGATAGCTTATGCCTCTAGACAACTCAAAGTTCATGAGAAGAATTATTTAACTCATGATCTTGAATTGGCGGTAGTGGTGTTTGCTCTAAATATGGAGGCATTACCTTTATGGGGTTCACGTGGATGTTTTCACCGATCACAAGAGCCTTCAGTACGTGTTCAGTCAGAAAGATTTAAACCTTCGTCAAAGAAGGTGGTCGGAGTTACCAAAGGATTATGACATAAGTGTGCTATATCATCCAGGCAAGGCCAATGTGGTGGCCGATGCCCTAAGCACGATTTCTATAGAAAGCATTGCTCATATAGAAGAGGGTAAAAAAGAATTGGCAAAGGATATTCACAGGTTAGGTTGGTTGGGAGATCAGTTGATGGATTCATCTAAGGGCTGAGTAGTACTGTAGAGTGGGTCAGAATCCTCGTTAGTTGTTGAGGTTAAGTCAAAGAAGGATGAAGATCCCATACTTCTTAAGCTGAAAGAAGCAATTCTAAGAAAGGAAGTGGAGGCTTTCTCCAAAGGGGGAGATGGTGTGCTTCGTTACCAGGGCAGGCTATGTGTTCCAGTGGTAGTTTATTTGAGACAGCAGATACATGGCAGAAGCACATAGCTCCATATATTCTATCCACCTAGGTTCCACCAGGATATACCGTGATCTATGAGAAATCTATTGGTGGAACGGTATGAAGAGGGATATTGCAGAATTTGTGGCTAAGTGCCCGAACTACCAATAGGTTTAGGTTGAATATCAGAGACCTGGGGGGATGACTCAAGATATTAGCATACCCACGTGGATGTGGGAAGAAGTGAATATGGACTTCATTGTAGGTCTACCTCGTAGTCGTCGGCAGTATGATTCAATTTGGGTGATAGTTGATCAGATGACGAAGTCAGCATATTTCCTCCCAGTTAAAAGTACAGACTTAGCTGAGGGTTATGATAAACTGTATATCCGAGAGTTGGTCAAACTGCATGGAGTTCCCTTATCCATTATTTCAGATAGAGGTACCCAGTTCACCTCACATTTATAGAAGTCATTTCAGAAGGGACTCGGTACTCAAGTCTAGCTCAGCAGAGTCTTTCACTCACAAATAGATGGACAAGATGAGTGGAAAATTCAAACCTTAGAAGATATGTTGAGAGCTTGTGTGATCGACTTTAAAGGCAGTTGGGATGATCGCCTACCTCTCATCGAGTTTGCATACAGCAACAGCTATCACTCCAGTATTCAGATGGTCTCGTTTGAGGCATTATATGGTAGAAATTCTAGGTCCCCTATAGGGTGGTTAGAAGTTGGAGAAGCTACCTCGGTAGGGCTAGACTCAGTGCACGAAGCTATGCAGAAAGTGCAACTAATCAAAGGAAGGTTGAAAACAGCTCAGAGCTGGCAGAAATCATATGTGGGTGTGAGGAGGAGAGAGTTAGTATTTTCTGTATATGATTGGGTTTATTTGAAAATTTCACCTATGAAATGGGTGATGAGGTTTGAAAATAAAGGGAAACTCAGTCCGAGGTATGTAAGACCCTTTAGGATTCTAAGGCAAATTGGCAATGTGGCCTATGAGTTAAAATTACCTTTGGAGTAAGCATTTGTGCTCCCAGTCTTCCATGTTTCACTGTTGGAGAAGTGCATCGGTGATCCGACCTCAGTTGTGCAACTATGCCTCTCGTAAGAAGAAGTCCCAGTTTAGATCCTAAACCATCTGGTTCATAAGATGAGAAATAAGGAGGTTGATTCAGTAAAAGTCTAGCTAGTTGAGTGAGCCACATGGGAGGCAAAAGTAGACATGATGGCTAAATACCCTCATTTATTCCCTTCCAATTCAGTTTCAGCATCAGGTAAATTCTTCCTCAATACTCTTCTCATGATAGTACTCATCAGTTCTATTCAGGTTTTTAGTGTGCACACTAGTTATGTAAACTCAGTCAATATGTCTATATTAGTTACGGAGTCAGTCACTCCTTCAAAAATTAGTTTATAGTTTAAGTCTGAGAATTGCATCTCTTTTCTTAGTTTTTCTAGCATCTTTAGCCTTCATTCAAGAACGAATGATCCCATGAGGGAGATATTGTAACTCCCCAAAACATTCCTAGACCAAACTCAGACTTTGCGTGAAAAACTAGAAAGAATCAAAAAAGTTTGTCTTAGAATGACTTAGACAACGAGTCGTTGTCAGCAATAACAACTCATTGTCTGGGTTGTGGTCAGCCATGCTAGTTGTCCTTTGGGAACCAAGAGACATGGAATGACCTGTTGTGAGTAGTAACGAGTCATCCCGTCACTCGTTGCCTTCCCAGCTCAGAATCAGTTAAACCCTTCTCAGGAACCCACGAGTCTGACAAGTCGTCTTTGTCTGATGTAACGACTCATGGGGTGACTCGTTAGTTAGAGCTCCTAGGTATTGTTGGAAATCGCTTCCAGTGACAACGAATGGCAAAAATTACCCATTGTATCATACGACGAGTCATTGTGTCCACCCATGGTGACAAGCCCTAAACTCCTTCAGAATCCCAGTAGCAAAGACGAGGGGTGACAATGACTCGTTGATTGAACCAATGAGTCATGGTGTCATCCGTTAGAGGGGGGTCTAGTGTTATTATTAAATCCCTATCAGTGGCCACGAGAGGTAATAACGACCCGTTGGTTCATCCAACGAGTCGTGGTCTCCTTTGTTTCCAATTTCTAGTGAGCCCGAAGTTCAGGCCCAGGACCAATGACTTATCTTAGCGAGTCGTGGTGTCAACCAATGACTCATTGTGTGACCTGTTGGTCCCCATCGAGCAATTTTCAAACTTTTATCTCAGGGGTCTTTCCATAACTTCCAGCTATTTTAGTTCCTAAACTACATCATTTTGGGCACGTTTTAGAGAGAATTAAAAGGGGTAATCAAATAAATCCATCTCATTTCACTCAACTCTCGATCTCTAGAGCAAAGAATTTCCTGACAGTTCTCTCAAATCAAGCTAGGGCTTTCAAGTTTTCTCCTCAGATTCTCCAAATCTTTTTAAGGAAATTCTACTCCAAATATGTGGGAATTTAACAAGGGAATTGTTCTTCCCTTGTGCCCTAAAACTCTTCTGAAAGTCTTATCAATACTAGCCTTTAAGTTCACAGTTAGTGTTCATTTGTCAGTAAATTATGGATTTCTTTATGTTATAATTTTCATGAGTATTTAGGGCCGTTATTAGCTATACTTCTGATCATTATCTCTTTTCATGAAATTATATTATTTTAGCCTAGTTTCTTCGAATATAGCGAATTGACTTTTTCAGCATGTTCTTAATACTAGTGTTGCTTGATTCTAATTGTTCTTGAAATCACCAGGATAGTACAGTTGTATGATAAAGAGTAGAATTATTGATTGTTTAGTCTCAGTCAGTGCTTAGTAAATTTCAGTATCTTACAAAAATGCCAGCTGATTAGTTTGACTATATCCAGTCTCTTGAGGTGTCAGTAATACCTCCTAGTCCCAATTATTAGTTATAAGTTATCAGTTATCAGTTTGTTCTTTAGACAATTACGACGCTCCCAAATAAGAAGCTCTAACTAGTCTTAGAACCAGCACTTTCAGTTATTAGTTTGTTCTTCAGACGATTATGATGCTTTCAGATAAGAAGTTTTGGCTAGTCTTAGAACACCAGTTTATAGTTATCTGTTCCGATAGACTCTCAGGGTACCTCAAGATAAATATTCCTAACTTAGTCCAGGACCCCATCTTTGAGCTATCATCTTAGTAGTCAAGTTAGGACTATCCAGTGGAATTAGTACTTAGCACCGAGCGGATCGGAGTTTCAGCTTACCCAAGTTCCTAGAACTACATTTCCACCATATGTAATATGCCTATCGGGAGCCAGACCTGTGATAACCCAACTTAGCCACTATACCCTGGCAAGGTACAGTGGGCTTTCTCTAATGGGGTGTATATATCGGACTCCACGTTTAGCTCACATGGTTATATGTCGGTTATAGACTCTCCCACTTGTCAGTACAATTTTGTTCAATTCAGCTTAGCTCAGTTCATCACTCAGTTCCAGGACATGTTTAAGACCACTAGTCAGGGTCATTATTGACCATATCAGATATAACTCAGTTTTTTTAGTATGCAGTATCAATTTGTCGTTTCATGTTATTTCAGCTCATTAGTTTATTTTCAATGCTTATTTTATATCTCACTTACTCAGTACATTCAAAGTATTGACGCATACTTTTTATGCTATATTGTATTATACTATAGGTGCAGGTTCTCAGTCCTAGCATTGTCAGTAGNCGCTTAAGAGTTGACGCATACTTTTTATGCTATATTGTATTATACTATAGGTGCAGGTTCTCAGTCCTAGCATTGTCAGTAGTTCCTCTCGTCAATTCCAGCTGCAGCAGTCCGTTTGGTGAGTCCTCGTGTTTTGAGGACGTTATTTGCTTTTAGTTAGTTTCTTTTCGGTCAGACTTTAGAGTTAGCTAGGGGCTTGTCCCAAAAACTCATCATCTAGTAATGTCTTTTAGACACATTTGTGTAGTATTGTTTTCATTGATGTTTTACACTTCCAGCAATATAAATATTTATTTTAAAATTCCTCTTATGTTAACTTAGTATACTAGTGCAGATGGTAGACCATGGGTTAGCTTGGGGTCACTTGTGGTACCAAGTACTGTGTCTCAGCCAGGGTGTAGACTCGGGTCTTGATAGTAAGGGATATTACATATCCCGCTTACAAGAGTTGTGGAAAAAACCAATTAAGAGAGTGAATGGCTGGTTAAGATGTTTTCTTATGGTGCAGCAAGTCAGGAAAATGGCTAAGAAATTTCCCAGCAGCCAAACGATGCAAATATAGAGCCCCAACCACCTCTTTAGTAGCTTCGATAGCCTGCCCCCCTCAGTAGGGTGCCTTATCTATTACAGGCAGCGAACATCATCTAAACTAGTTCTACACCTTGTCATCACACTAAGATTAGGAGTACTCGTCAGAAGTAGTCATATGTATGTCATTAGCTTCTCATGTTGATACTTTCCTGTTGTTAGGTCTAGGAGCTACATCATAAGGTATATGATTCCTCTAAACAATCTAGTGTGAGATTTTTCTTGTGGATTTTCTGAAATGACTATACGTATGAAGCCTTCAAGAATATCTTTAGATGCAAATATGAAGTCAATAGTTAGTGATTTTAGCCTAGCCTTAAGTAAGGATCCAAGAGCCTTAGAATGAAGACTTTATGTTAAAGGGAGATGATAATTGAAACGCCAAGTAAAGTATTGAGTGTTCTAGCAGGGAAGTTCCAGAAACAGTATCTATGGGATGTCGATCCATCTCTATTCAGGTGTCTTTGCCTATATTTCGGTCAACACTATACTCTACTCACACTTATGTTTGGATTTCCATAACGATAGGTAACCTCTTTAGTCAGCGATCCCAGGCTTACTCCATGATTCCATAAATCTCAGCTTCATCTCATGAAACCAGTTGGATAGGTAAACTCATGACTCCTAGCATGCTTAGCTCTATGACCTCAGTCCTTAAAATTTGCCTTATGGGATAATAAGAATCTACTACTTCATGTGTAATCTCAGTTGAGATTTCATGAACTATTCGTTCTTACAATTTCGTTTTTCTCAGCCTTGTGTATGCTCTCCCATGACAAAAATGATAGTTGCAACAAATATGTACAGGATTGATTCCCTATTCATGCCTTAGATGCTCGGTAGGTAGAAGTTCATAAAGTGAAATTGTTAGTCATGTCAGGGAGTTTGAGGAGCTTTTGGGATAGTATAAGCTACAGCAGAGTCGTAAGTTAAGTATAGTGATAGACTTGAATTGTGTGTTGGCATTTAGGAAGTAGGTGTAGTTCACATAGTGTTTGTGTTATAAGATGAGGAGTGAAGTGATGATTTTTTGGCTTTCATGATAGTTTCTAATATAAGGAGGTTCCAGTTGAAACCTTTTTCTATCAGGTTCGTAAGTTGGGAGAAGCAAGGAAGTTGGCCTCAATAAATGCTTATGAAGAACCTAACCTATGGAGGGAGCTACTTGGGGAAAAGGATTCAGTTACATCATCCTTGTTGTAAGACTAGATACCATAACAAGTCAAACGATATCAGACAATATTTCGGGATTGATAACTCTATCCTTACCAGCTCCATTTCAGTTTGGAGAAATAGTTCATCCTCAGTACTCTACTTAGTTCCATGTTAGTTTCATATCTTTTAGTCCTTCTCATATCTTAGCATGTATGCATAAATCATTATTTCAGCTCAACTATGTAATTCATTTCGGAGTATGATATTCCATCAGCATTCAGCCTTTAGTATTTAGTTCTTGGGATTGCAGCTCTTACCCAATCTTTTCAGCTTAATTATCCTTCATTCAAGGACGACTGTTCCCAAGGGGGAGATAATGTAACACCCTAAAAGTTCATAATATTAGATCCGAGGCTTGAAATAGGAAACCAGCAGAGAAATTATACCAGGACAATGGACGAATGTAAGGACGGGTCATCCAATGAACCAACGGTTAGTTGGTTTGCCCCATTGTATTGACCTTCAGAAATTTGTTGGAATTTACCAAGAACCGACGAGCGGATTGTATAACCAATTGCTAGATTGTACCAGCCCTTGGTTTTAGGTGTTGGAGCAAGATTAGAGGATGATTCAGAGCAGAGTCATAAATGAACAGATGAACCAACAACCCATTGGTTGGACTAACAGTCCATTGTATGGGCTATGGGTTCTACCAGCAAGATTTTTTTTTTGATTGACCAGGGGCATTTTAGTAAAATCCTATGATTTTAACTCCTAAGTGACATTGTTTTAATATTTCTAAGGGGAAAATTAAAGGGGTTCCCTAGCCTAATCCCTCATTCCATTCCAAAACATTTGTAAATCTTCTTCTCCATTCTCCTCTCAATGCTTAAGAACCGAGGTTCCTCTCCAAGGTGCAGCAAGCTTCAAGTTCTTTTTGAGGACTCTTCAACCAGGTATGTAGGACATCAATAAGGGTTTCTCTTCACCCTTGTTTCCCAATTATTTTTAGAAACACTAGAAAATTCAATTCCCTAGAGATCATGTCTTAGGGTTTCGATTCTACGTACTTATGTTAGTTATGCCTTTCAAGCTTTTTATGATCAATAGTGATGTATGTTCATGATTCCCCTCTCAAATTCATGATTTATGTCCATGATATTTTAATAGCATGACTTCTAAGATGCAACCATGATTTAGCATTATTTTCAAGAATATGGTTCATTTGTCATATATGATTTTACCCTGATCTCAATACATTATTTAAGTTTATGACTATCATAAATTTAGTATGATCAGCATGTTTATGGTTCTTTAGATTCTCAGGTCTCTTGCTAATTATAAAATATCCTGATTAGTCTTATAACATCAGTTTGATCCCTTAGTATTAGCATGTTCATGGTCCTTTAGGCTCTCGGGATCCTTGTTAGATAAAGTGGTTCCAACTAGTCAT